>RCWM02000352.1:0-72500 GCA_003667255.2 Euschistus heros
AACATTTTTTTTTGTATTGGAATTGCCCCCGACATTAATTGGCAATTTCACCCCCCCACTTTCATACACAGTTTTTTAATAAAACCATAAAAAGGGTCTTAAAAGATTCCGTTAAACATTGTTGGGAAGGATTTTTCCCACTATTGTCTTGTGTAACGTTTAATTTAAACCGAAAGAGATTTAGGGGCCAAAATATAATTAACACCAAAACGTTACCCATTACAGATGTGGAGTTTCAACTGCAATTACAAGAATGGGGATATCCCATGTGGAGTCTTGAGGACTTTTCAGGTTCGAATCCCACGATATAATGGGATATATAAGCATAAGTAATAGTGAAATTTTTATTTAGGGTGGAATGGTGCAGTTTGACTATGAGGGAAGATGATTGCGGAATACATGAAAGTCATTGAAGAGGATGAGAGTAGGAATTATTGACTTTTTCTGGGTTGTTTTTACTGGGACGTTTTTTCAAACATGCTATTTCCCAATTTATCCCAAAAAAAAGGGAATTTAACCAACAAAAAAAGTAAATTTTAAATCAGATAACTGGGGAATTATATTTTTAAATACTAAATTAATTAAAAACGGATGAAAAATGATTGCTAAACAGTATATTACATAAAAAAAAAATTAGGGCAATTGCCATCTCGTAAGGCTTGTGTTATATGATACGGAAAACGGGCACCGGTAGCGGATTTCAGGACACCGGCATGGTCTCAAGGACAAAAAATTAACTGTGTGGGTTGTAATGTATATTAGTTCAAGGGGGACAGATAGAGGTTTTTGGGTTTTATCAGAAACGGAACCCGGGAGAGCACAGGAAGAAAGAGGGATGGTATAGGATTTTTTTTGTAAATGAATTTGTGTTTTTTATAGTTTTATTTATTTCACACTTGGTGTTAAATCATTAGGGGTTTTGCCCGGTTTTTCAACCGGTTAGGTTGTTAGATTCTTATATTACAATTATAAAATGGTTTAAAATGTATTATCCTTTATAGCACTCAATTAAAAAGTTTTTTAAAAACAATCCAGTTTTGCAAAAAAAAAAAATTTTAAAAAAACAAATAAAAATAGAAATTCAAAATTTGTAAAAGCAGAAAAAAAAAAAACGATAGTGGGACACAAAAACTGGGGGGGCCAGGGGGTTCGCTGCCAAGAGAAACTTGCCACTGTCGGAATCAGGTTCGGAACAGTACCACGTTTAGAATACGATGAAGGAACACGTTGCAGGATATTTATACGGAAGGGGCTCTATTAAAAAAAAAAACTAAAAACTAAAAAAACTAGGTATGGGTCTTGTCTGTAAAAAAAAGTAATGGTTTCCACTACGGGGTCGGGCGGGGAATACAAATATAAAAAATAAAATCTTTGCAAAAAGGCGGAAACAAATATAATGATAGTGTATAATAACCGACCTATGGAACAAAAATTACAACAAGCCAGATTCACATAAAAAAAAAAAATGGGGGGGGACGATACAAGGCAAAGGCCAAATGTAAACGACCAAGGAATGGGAGGAGATACGGAATGGAAAAAAACCAAAAAATATGATTTAAAAAACATCTGATGTAGGTTTTAAAAAGAAATGGAATTAAAAAAAACAAATCAACAATTTGAATAGAAAACATTTTAAATAAAAATAGTTCAGTAAAAACTAGAGGAATATAACTTACTTATTAATTCAATCTTAAAAAAAGAAATAGGGGGGACGAAAGGCCATAAAAAGGAGAACAGGAAGGAGGAAAGACCGAAAGAATATACAAAAATAAAAAAAACTAAATGGGTGATTAAAGAGGAAAAATTTTTAAGGGAAAAAAAAATAATAATCACCTAACCGCTTCAGCACGTGTGAAAAGTCTGGAATGCTGTCATACAAGGTAACTTCATTTGTAAATTTAAGATTAAAAAAAAAAACCAAAGTTGGTTTGGTGGTCCTTTAAAATTTATTTATGTAGTGGACGTTTGCTAAGTTTTTCTAAATAAAAATTATTACTAAGCGGAGTTATTTTAATATATTTTTACAAATAAATAGATATTAAAAATAAATTACGCTTAAGTTATAATAACAATTTAATACTCACTCGCACAACAAATATTGAAAACATTAAAAAGAAATAAAAATGAATCTAACTTTTTCGCTACTCAATTTACAAAGAATCGCTAAACTAAAAGAGGTTGCTAGAGGATAGTTTCCGATCACGAACTACTCCTGTTTTAAGATTCAGTATCGGCGGCGCTAGTGAATAATGCAACAGTGTACTGCACTAAACGCCCATACTTCGTCCATTGCTTAGCATTGGAAATCTGGTAATCAGAGTCTAAACTTTATATAAATAAGAAATAAATATTATTTAATAATTATCTTAAATTTGCATATAGTTAGTAATTTATAAAAATCGTTCCACTTGAACTAGAAAACAATGCCTTCATTTTCCATCAAATTTTTATAGCGGGTTTCTTTCCAAATTCGTCAAAATCCAGTATATTCTATTTTATTTGTTATCATACGTGGGATCTACAAGAGAAAAATATTAATGATAGTGTTCTGTTTCCAGTCTCATTAAAGTACACCAAAAAACCATTCCAGGTAATAACACCAACATCCATGGAATCAAGTTGGTAGTAATAAACCTTGCTCCTAAGCCATTGACTTTATGTTAACTTAAAAAAACTAAAATAATGATTATTAAAAGATTCGAATTTTTTCGTTGAATTGTAATTCAAGTACATTTTAATATATCAGTATAAATATCGCCATCGCGTGAATAATAAGATACAACACAATGTTATACATAGAATTCAACCCTGATCGAATTTTTGTTTGTAATTTCTTACTGGAAACGAATCAAAAAACAAATCCTTCGAAGAAGAACTTTGTTTAGTCTAAACGCTACTTATTTTTTACAAACACTCGACACTATAATTTATGTTAAGGAGGTTTGGGCGGAATAAAAAAAAAAACTTCCTGTTTTTGTAGGAGGTGCCGTTGGTAAAAGCTAAGGAAAATCTTCCGGAACAAAAAATCGATGTAATCAACGATGATGTTTATTCTTACATAAAAACCCTTCGGGTTTATTGGTTAAGGTCAGTTTTATTTATTTTTTTTTATTTCTTGATTACCTCTTCTGGTAAAATATTTCTGCTGATCCCAATTAAAAAAGTAAATTGCCAATTTAATCATAAAAAAACAAGCATTAAATTTACTTTTTCAAGGTGGGGGATTGCTATAAAACAAATATTCTCTGACTTTTACTGATTGACAATTTACCTTAATGGGGAAAACCCACCCAAAAGTTTTTTGAGATTAAAATCCCAATTTCACTTCCATTTAAAACAGAAACAAAGCTGTTAATTCACCATGATCCATTATTAATAGTTTTCATGTTGGATAAAAAATATGGGGATCCCAAAGGGGCCCGGGTTGCTGATAAGGCAGGCCATTACATTATTTCATTCTGTCAGGGGGATTTGAAATACCACTTGGGACAACAATAAGGTTTCGAATTAATTGCCCCGATGTTATGGGGTTTAACATATTAAAATGGATTAATGTTTGGTAATTGCCGTATTCAAGCATCAAAAAACACAAAATAGATTCCAGTCAATCAAAAAAAAATAATACATATTTAAAAAAAGAGGGTGTATATCATTAAAAAAGTTAATTATTTTAATAATTCTTTAAGGGAATGATTTTCAGGATTTCTTGTTTTCTTTAAAATTCTCCCTTTAAAATGACACATTAAATGTAAAAAAAAAAAAAAAACAAAATACTGCTGTTCAAAATTTTTTAATGGGGGATTCTTCTATTTTGTATAATAATCAAAAAAACCACATAAATTTTATGTTCTTAATACATCGTGGTAAATCCAAATCCTAAAAGGTTTGTTCAGTGTAAAAATAACCGAAAAAAAATCTGTTTGCTGCAAACAAAGCTTTTGCATCTCTTTATGGATTTGCGTAAAAAAAAACTGCTCAATAGGCCCCAAGGGACCAAATCAGGATTTTCCACCTCGGGAAATGAACAAACCAAAGAAAAAACTGAATTTTTTATATGCCGTTGTTTTGGGGTTTTTCTAAATAAGGGGTGTATGGGGAAAAAGGTCACTGACCTTAGCATGTTTTAGCATAATTAGATATTCAAGGCAAAGGTCACAAAAAAAAATCATTTTTTTTTTTTCATTATATCTCGATTTCAAACCATCAATCAAGAAGGTTACAAAAAAAAAAAAAACTTAATAATAGAAAATATAATAATATTTTCTATATTTTTGGTTGACGATTTCAGGTTTTTGTTTTTTTTTTTTTTTTAGGAGCACAACTGTTTTCCGCGGATTATAGCGCGGCGTAAGGAGAAGCCGGGGAGAAGCGGGCACAGGTTCGGAGATACCTTTGCTTTTCTAGTATTCTTGGACAAGGGGGTTCTCACAAAGATTGTCAGAAACAAAAAGTTGTAGAGCATTAAATTTACCGTATTAATTTCATACATACGTTTCTCTGGCACTTGAATCAAATGTTTTGAAAGAAGTGACGGTAAATATATTTTTTCCCTTTAATTATCGATTTTTTAATAACGAATGTCTCGAACACCGTTTGAGAGTTTGACAAAATATGTATAGAAAACAATTTTATAGAAAATTTAATCGAGCTTCGATTTCGATTTGCGAATTATTTTTCTAGGAGTCTACGGTTTTCGAGATATAACCAAAAAAACCTAAACATGGGACCTTCTCCCCTTCCTCCGCCTTAAACTGGGGATTTTCCCATATTCCCATACCTCCAGTCAAAAATAGTCGTATAATTCATGCACACTACATCCCTCCTCATTTTAGCACTTTCGCTGGGGTCGAGCTTTTCCGCGAAAAACATGTTTTATGGTACTCTTTTGGCTATAACTCCAAAAGTAATAGTTCGATCCAAAAAAATATTTTTTTCATCCGAAAGGTGGTTAAATTTACTATAAGAACGTGGATATTAAATGTTCACCAAGTCCCATTAAAATATCGATGTAAGCACCCTAAAACCGCTTACTGTTTTGAAATCCAAAAAACAGTTTTTTTGGCACATTTTTCACTATTCAAAAATTCAGCTTCATTGCTTCCTTTTAGAGATTTGCTTTAAAAACTCCTTATTTGACTGGGGGGGACTAACATTCTATGAAATTATTTTGCAGTTGTGATCCGGTAATTCTTGTTTTTTTTGCTTTTATATTATATTTTCTTTAAAAATCATGATTTTCTGAAAATCTATTTTTTTTTTTATAAATATTACTTTATATTTATCAATAATTTTATGTAATTCTACTTTTTCTCTCAGGGCGAGGAATATTGCTGGCTGATTGCCTCAAACTGACGCCACCACCTCCTCAAGTATTCATTTGGTGGCAGAAGTTGCTGTGGGTTGCGCTGTTCGGGGCCATGCTGGCGGTAGCTACCACAGGCAACGCCATAGTTATGTGGATTGTCCTTGGTAAGTCCTAGTTTATATATTTTTATCTTATTTTTCTTTGAATTTATATTATTCTGTACAGAGAACTAATTTATCTAGACTTGGAAGAAGCGTATATATGATATAAGAACTGATAACTTATATCTCAGCTCTTTATATACTATGAAAAAACTGTGAAGATAAACAAAATTATCTCGAGATAAACAGTAATCGTTTCGCTTACTGCATGTACTCCAAAACTTAAGAATTCTTTTAAGAGTTTCTGCAACCTTGCTTACTTTGCCCGTATTTGATGGTCATTGGGTACTTAGTTTTCTAAATTAAATACTTGGAAAAAATTCTGTAATTTCTAGAGTTCTTCTGCAAACGGTTGCCTTGTACGTTCTTACGGGAAAATACATTATCGAGATAAGCCTTATGCATTTGCTTTCTGTTTCAGAACTTCCCACCTTAGCATTTAATCCACACTTCTCTTTCCAATGTAAAAGTGTAAAAAACATTACTAGTGAAGAAAGGGTTCCCTTTTAAAATTCGTTCTACTTGTAATGCATAGATAGTGTTTGACTTACCATTCTGTGTCTTTAGGAATCATTTTAATCGTACATGTAAGATTTTATGTTTATGCCTGCTTTATAAGATTATGTGCTAGTGCTACCGATAGCTATTTTACGACTTAAAAAAATAGATTATAAAATTAAAATAATACAACATTCACTATTATGTTGAGAAAAAATGAGAAGGCAAGTCATATTCTCATGAAATAATTCAGTAGAAAAATCTCGTGTGCAACGTTTTATGGATAAGCCATATTGTCAAGCCCTGTTTGTAATATCCGTAGATCTAAATTATTTCTTCGTTATAGGTATCGTATTCTTTATATTGTGGATATGTCTTTTGGATGGGCGCCTATAGTTTTCTCCTGTAAGTTTTTGTGTTTTTACCCTCAAATTGTGTAAAGGTTTTTTCACACTCAAAAAAAAAAAACATTTTGACACGCTCCATCTATACTGGTGTTTATCAGATCCAAAAATTCGACGACAGTTTTCTGATTAAAATTTAATGAAAAATATTTTTGTTATATACAACAATTGTCACTAGGACCTTCAGTTTAGGAGCTATATTGGTATAAATGGAAAAAAGTAACCTTTTACCTACGTTTATAATTGCTAGTTTTTTTTTGTTGGCACGCTATTTCTATCTCTGTTCATTTTCCTCGGAACAAAAATTTTCTAAAAGTTTCCTTTTAAGAAGCAGTAGATTGATTTTGTATAGTCATATCCACGATCTATTATTTTTCCCTGCCAAAGAGTAATTGAGTTTACATGTCTTGTCACCTGTTATTTTTTGTAATTATTGTTCCTTAATGAAAGGATGGACATTGACCTACCAATATTACAAACAGGGCTTGAAAATATAGCTTAGACATGAAACGTTACCTAGAAATATGTAAATAAATTAATTTAAAAAATATATGATCGATCACATTTCCTTTTACATGATATTAAAGTAAGAAGAAAATGTTGCCATATTTACTGATTCCCTTTCTGCCATAATATCTAACATATATACGAAGGATCCAGTCATAAGAAAGTCACAGGCATATGCCTCAATGTTAAAAGATTCACAAAAGAACTTGGTGCTTATCTGGATACCATCCCATGTGGGGATAAAAGGGAATGAAGCCGCAGGCGAAGCAGCCAAGCAAGCAGCCATTTCCTCGCTAGAAATCAAATCAATCTATACCCCTTCGGGACGTTTGCATTTTTTAAAAGTATTTTGCCAGGTGTATTTGGATGGAATTATGGCATGAAACCCAGGCAGATGATAAATTAAAAGAAATTAAAGTGACATCAAACAGTGGTATACATCGTATCGGAGAAAAACAGAAGAGAAGAAGTAGTGATCACTCGATTAAGGATTGGCCATACTCGCCTCACACATGGCTACCTTATAATGAGAGAGGCCTCACTGAAATGTTTATACTGCCAGTGCCAACTAACGATCAGACATTCTGGAGGAATTGCCCGCTTTACGAAAACTTTTTTTGAACAGGAACGGCTGGAAAGAAGACTCTCGGTAATGCTTGGAGATAACAAATATAATATCGACTAATTTTATTACTTTCTGTTCCTAAAAACTAAGCAAAACAAAACGTTTATCAATAGTGTATAAATTTATTTATTTGTTTGGCCACTCACCGAAAGCTAATACACTCTTTATCTATGTAGATTCTGAAGATACGAACCAAATTTATTATGTTCATTGAGACTGTATTCAGTGAATGAATGAGCTAGAACCGTGCAGTATATAACAAGGGCACCCAAAGCGTGAACATACGAGAATTAAAAGGCTCTTCCGTGAATTATACTGCTGATAGCCTCCTGCAATATATCGTGTCCACACTGTTCACTACACGAGTTCCCACATGCTAAACTGGAATTGATACAGTTGTTCTCCGCCAAACAAGTTTCATTCCAATAGCTACAAGTGTTACAACAAATGTTATTCTTGTTTGTTTTAAAATAACAATATTATATTTAAAATAATTTATAAATTTACGTTTCTAAACAGACTGTTGATAATACTACAACCAATAACGTGTCCATATTTACTCCAAACTGAAATATGAAGGAAAGTTGATCTTATAAAAAACTATTTTAACCAGACAGGAGAAAAGGTTAGGATTTATTTCATTAAAATATTGTATTTTTTTTTTTTTTTGTAAAAATACTAAAGCCACTGAAGGAAAGGGTTTCAGATCAGTCAGAATCTGACGATATTGACAGCCGAAGAATATCCCTGGTCACTCTTTCTTAAAGTTTTTATAATTTCCTCCACTAAAATTTAAATTTATCTTTCGGCATTTAAGTTTCCGATTTCTTAAAACAAGGGCTTATAAAAATGTATCAGGATTATTAAAAACAATAATTAAATTAAAGACAGCCTTATTTAACAAACATGACGTAACGAAATTTTTAATTAATATGATTTATTACACTTTATCATTAAGTAGAAAATATTCCTCACGAATTTATTGAAAACCACATTAGATATATACCACATCAAATACAAGAGCAATAATCGCGACGGGGGTGAATTAACTAAAAAATTCGTTATTTTTTAAATTACTTATTTTAAATTGTATAATACTGCTTGATTTAATATACGAGTTCATTTACTCTTGGCACTCATCGAGTACAGTAGTAAGAGTTGTAACAAAAACATGCCAGCTGGAAACATCAATTTGTTAAAACTGTATTCCTTTTTTTATTTACATATTTGTACCTATTTATTATAACTTTTTATTTACAATTTACTGCATTACAGTTTTCTTTTCTCTTTTTTGTATTAAATTATTTCTAATTCTTTCACTTTATTTCAATAATTGGTCTTTTTATAACTTTTATCTAACTTATTTTACATTATTCTATTTTTACCTCTCTTTATATCTCTGTTTTTATAATCTTTTTAACTTATTTTTTCATAATTCTATAATTTACCTACAACTTTTTCATTTTTTTTATTTCAATACAATTCGTATTTTCTATACCTAACAAATTATACCTTTTTGGGAACTTTTTCTAATTTTCATTGTATTACACTTTAAAATCTTTAGTAAAATATGTTTGTTTTTTAATTTAAAATTTCATTTACTATCGACTTTTTCATATATTCCTTCTTCCCTCATTGTATATTTTTTATTTATTATTTTTTATTTTTTTTTTTTTTTTTTTTGTCTTCTGGTTTTGAATTTGACAAGTTCTTCTTTTGCTGCTAAACAGCTGTTTTATCATAATTTGATTAATTTTTAAGACGCTTTTATAAACTTCACCTGTATGTAACGGTAATGTGATTAACTTGAAAATTGGGACACGTTTCAAAGACCAATGACAACACAATAATTGCACAACTTTGTTCTAATGTTATCACTTAGTTAGTTAAATTACCCCCAAATGGGAGGTCTGCTTTGCTAAAGTTAAGGAGTAGGTTTCGTTTTTATATGGTCCAGGTGGGTCCAGATAATAAAAATATCAAAAATTAAACTAAATTTGATAAGGGGGAAAAATGTTTGGGGGCAAAAAAACCTCTATAAAGAAATGCTTTCAATCCATAAATGTGTTATCTACAAAATTAAAGTTTATTAAATTGTAAGACATTCCTTAAGCTAAATTTATTTAGGCGTTCAGCCACAATCGATTGTCAAACATCAATTTTGCGAACTTTAAATAGTTAGTTTCGGACATGTTTAAGAGTCTATATAACGCAGGAATGACTAATTCAATCAAAAAAATGTTATAGACTAAAAGTTTTAGGTCATTTTCTGACCTAAAAATAGGACCTAAATAAGGTTGACCTCAAAAAATAAGGTTGAGGACTAAATAAGGTAAATAGGTTGACCTAAAATAAACATTTTCTGCAAGATAGGATCTTTAAAGTAAACATTTTTCCGTTCCTACTCTAAAATATGGTCAAAAAAACATAGCAAATATTGTTGGATGATTTTGGATAAAGAGGATAGTACAGGGAAATTAGCTTCGAACCTTGAACTCAAAAAATTAAAAGGTCTGACAGCTGCAAATTGTTCATTACATTTAGCTTTTTAGTTAGGTTTGTTATAAAAGAGTGTTTTTTGTTTTTTTTTTTTTTTTTAACTATAATTTTAATTCAAAATTTGTCCCTATTTTTTTCCTTTTTCTCGGTATTAGGTGAGAAAAAAAGGGGGGGGGGGCAGTTAAAAATATTTCGGCACCGAAACTACGCTAGTAAGCATCATATTTTACGTATGAGTAAACATAACAATTTTTTTTTTTTTCTATTTTAGTTTAATTGATGAGATTTATCAAAAATGAATAAATTTTGTTTTTTTTTTTTTTTTTTTTTTTTTTTTCCTTCTTGAATAACCTTATATAACGTTTTTCAAATGTTCCTCTTACTACTTTCTAGCATTTTAAGGAGTTATAGATGATTTATTATTATTTTGTTATTATTAATATAGTGAAAGTAATTATTAGGTGATGGGGCTCACCGTTTCTTTATGTGTATACTCCTTACACACTAAATAACTTACATCTATAATATAAAATTTACAATAATTTTTGCCATCGATTTGGTTTTCCTGGGGGTGAAATTGTGCTATACAGAGGATTTGAAATATTTTTTGAAGTATCGAAAAACTTTTCTTTTCTATCAGCCAAAAACTCCTTAATTTTTTTAACTTTTAATTTCTCATATATTTTTCGAAGTTTTAACTCTTTGCATGGTAGTACCTTTTACCATTTTCTGATTATACCATTTTGTAATGATTGGAGTTTGTTATTTGTACTTTTTCCAATCGATGAAAATAATGGTGCTCCATACAGCAAGGTTGGTCGGATTACACATTTATATAAGATTAATTTCAAACGTAAAGCTAAATTTGTTGCAGACAATAAGTGGGTCAGTCTGTAAGATTGTAATCTGGTTTTTCTTATTTTATTATGTAAGTGGGCCGAAAACGTAAGGTGTCTGTCAAATTTAATTCCCAAGTAAACAATATTTTTCGAAAGTTTGTTGACTGAATTATTAATTTTGAAATTGGTTGGAAGTTTCTTTTTGCCTTTTTGAAAAGAAAATATGATACCTTTAGTTTTATCCGGGTTAACCTCAATGTTTAACTGTATGAGCTCATCAGCTATTTTCTGGCATACTTTTCTCCGATTGTTTTAAGGCCTTGCTTGCGTTTAAGCTGCTGCTTGTGATAGCAATATCATCTGCAAACGCCGTAACAGTTGCATTCAAGTATTGGGCTCCAACTATTTTAGCAGTATAAATGGAAAAAAAGAACCGGAGATAATACCGCACCCTGTGGTACTCCACAAGTGAGAAAAATCGGATCAGATATATCTTTAGAGACTTGTACCACCATTGATCTTTTGCTGAGAAATGATTTTAGAATTGAATATAATTGTTCCGGACAATCAAGATCGATAAGCCTCTGACAAAGTAGCCTGTGTGAGACCGAATCAAAAGCTTTGGAACTGTCTAGAGCTATCATAGCTGTGGCCTTATTTTTGTTTAAGTTGTCCGTAACTTCTTTCTGTAACCTAACTAATGCATGTTCCGTGCTCAGTTGGGCTTGGAAACCGGTTTGTTCATGAGGAATTCTCCTCTATGCCTCCTTCAATCCGAGTACCACCAAAACATATACTGGAACTCATCTCATTACGAAACACCTGGAAGAACAGATGGTATCGCACGAGAGATCGTGATGCCAAGACAGTTTTGAACTCCTTAACAAAGCAGGTTCCGACATCTTATAAGTCAATGGAAGACCAATATTTGGGAAGATAAACTAAGAGCATCTCATGGCAATCACCGAAAATTTTGGAAACTCGTGAAGAAACCCACTAGAGGATCGAATTCTATTAGACTTCATGAAGGGAACGAACTTTTAAGCTCCAAACAACAGTCGAATAAATTAGCGGGCGTATTATGGTCAAGAAATTGCAAATAAGACGGGAACTGCCAGTCCACTTCCAACTAAAGAAAAACAAAAATAACTATATGTTTGTTTCCTTCAAACATCTAAAAAACAATACTTCGTAGGACCCAAGGTAATAAAGCACCTGGAAGTGACAAAATACAAAGTGTGCTATTGAAGCAACTACCCAGAAGAGGAATAATGCATTTAGTAAATTTGTACAACTCCTGTTTACGACTTAGATATTTTCCTATAACCTGGAAGCATGCTATATTATTTCCGCTGCTAAAGCCTGCAAAAAAACTGGCAATGACCCATCTCACTATCGTCCCATAAGTTTATTACCCCACATGGGAAAAATTTTGAAAAAATATTACTTAATTACTTGAGAGATTTTGTTCTCAATATGAATAAAAGATAATTTCTCAAAATATATAATTAGTGACGCCATTTATGACAAGTGAGTATGTAGTATTATATAATTATTAGTATTATAACTATATAACTATTATTTAAACATATTACAGTATGGTTGTAGTATCGTATGTTAGGACTGACAAGATCCGAGGCTAGCCAAGCAGTTAAAGCCAACAGCTGGCCATATATTTAAGTTATTACTCTAAACGAACGCTGGAATTTTCCAGGCTCCTTTTGTAGTGCTCTCCATTGCTGGGAAACCGCTCTACTCCTCTTCAGAGGGAGCGTTACACCATATCTTGTGTTTTATTCAACTGAAATTCTGTTTCATCCTGACCCATTAAAATTTGAAGCACTTCATACAATATTATGGGATCAAATTTGAAATTGCATTTTTGATTCTATGTAAGGCTCAACATACAACACACTCCAGTGAAATATATTTTTATTTTCAACAAAAAAAAAAAAGAAAAAACTATTTTTTTATTTTTATTTTTTATGTTATTTGGTTTCCTTTTTTTATTTAGCTCGTTTATCAATAAAGAAACTTGCATATTATTTCATTAACTTTAAAACATTAACATAACACCGATAAATTAACATAAAACCGACTGTATATACATATGAAGAGTCCACGGAAGAAAGGGGAGAGTCAATTTTTTTCCAAATTGTAGTTTTATATATATATATATATTCATCTTCGTCTAATTGAGTAGATTATGTTGGTGAAAAGAAATAGTCAGAAAAAAATGATAGTCGGTTGTTCACAAGCGATGGAAAGAACCTTGTACTCGGAAGAAAGGGGGAATGTCCACGTGGAAAAACCTAGAATGGGGGAGAGTCATGTTAGAAGTTCAAATTGCGTTTGTTTACGTTTTCATGTTTATTCCTTTCCATCCTTACCCTCTTTTCTCTCAAGAGGGATTATTTTTATTAGTGTGGATTGTGTATTAATATCACCGTTTCATCAATACAAACAGGGAAGAAAGGGGAGCGTCCAGGACTATCCCCTTTCTTTCTTATTTAATTTTTTTTTTTTTTACTAAAACATTTTTTTTAGGGCGTGTTATGTCTGTTTTGGGCAAATTTATTATTTTGACACACAAAACAAAAAGGAAAAGGACATATAAATAAATTGAAGAAAGAAAAATTTATAAAACATACTTAAGTAATTAAAGATCCAAACCTAAAAACTGGATTTTCTAGGAAAGCACTCCAAATGACATCCCTCCTTCCTTATTGTTAAAAATTGAAATATTTATTGTTTCAATTTTAAAAAAATGTATAAGTTTTCAAAAATAATTATAATTATTATTGCACATACAAAACACGAATCACATATTAACTTTTGACCCTTGGATAAACATCAATCCTACAAAACTTCGATTAAATACAGTGATATTAAATACTTAATTTAGTTATAATAATATAAGAATTATATAATATAATTGTTAAGTAACTACCTTAATAAAAATTAATTTCTGAAAACTAATAGAATTTTCTATTTGGTTTATTGCAATAATTGCAAAACAAAATCAAGCCTTAGTAAATATATTCTTAATTTTTGTAGATCACGATCTTAAAGATCTAAAGACGAACTCCTCATGAAATGTCACATCGTTAACCCTTTAACAGGCGATGTATCCTGGAGGATACTCATATTTAATGCCTTTTGCTAAACAAATGACGTAATGTATGACGCATTATCCTACACTTTATCGTCTAATATCCTTTATTTAACCTTGAATGAGTGGGGGTTAGCATAGCTGTAGCCACTCAAAGGAAAAAAAAGAAAAGAAATGTATTCAAAAATCACTGGGCTGTCCGTTAAAGGGTTAAAGTATTAGATCAGCAATCCTGTTCTCATAAAATGAGAACTTTGTTTCGCATAGAAGATTTTTAAGATAATAACTCCTTTTTGACCTCTTGGATATGGAGGAAAATAGTAAAAATATAGTATAGAGCTTGACTACTCGAAGGGCCGAGTTCGAGTCCGACCTAAGCACCAAAAAAAAAAAAATATTTTCTGGTACTTCGGCCGTGGCTCGGCTTCGAGGTCGGGAGACCCTCCTGGGGTACACCCAGCCTTATTAAAGTGGGTACCCTTAGTTGCGAAAAAACCTGGCGGTTTAGTAAGAAATCTCCTTTAACAACCGTTGGCTTAAAAACAGTATAACTTTGCCTACATACTGAACCCAAGACAGTGGTACAGGTAATGAGTAAAAATAGATAAATATTTATAATTATCAAATAAATAAATATCGATGGTTTGATCATTGGATACCTCAGAGATCGATAGGCCGTTATTTAACCGAAGTAGCTTTAACTGACATACTTCCCGCCAAACGTTTAAGTTTTTTTTTTTTTTTTTTTTTTTTATATTTTATTCTAAAGTATAATAATTGCTGACTTCCATTTACAATATTACTAATCAATTTTTATTTGAGAAATTTTTAAGCTTGAGTTTAACAATCTCAGGAATAGATTATGTGAAAGAGATGTTAAAATAATATAGTTGTTTAGAAAAAAAAAAATTAACATATTTACATAATCAACGTTTGATTTACATGCAAACTTTGATTGGGAATTTCAGGGAAAAAGATGATGTGTGAGCTAGGGAAAATATTTTATGTCACCTGGCGACACTGCTTTAAACGACAGTATCAACCTCTTAGTTGATATAGTTTAGTATATCTGATTCATCCGACTCGGACTTGGGTCAGTGATTTAGGGGTGCATCGCTATACTGACCTATTAATAGAAAAAAAATTGCAAAATGATGAAAGCATATTTTATTTCGTAAAAAGGGACTCTAAGTATTTGTTTATGACCAATTAAACGTTTTATTTGTCTTGGGTACAATAGTTATTACAATTTACGGAAATTAAAATTCCTTGTACTTTTGAGCTAACACAATTTTTTTTTTCATTGTATATTTAAAGCTGATGGTAATTACGAATCAAAATGTTATAGTTTACATTAATAGACAGTTGTATCGTACTTTAATATTCCGTTTTTCAGACTTTCGCCGTAATGTAATGAAAGAACTAAGATGCGTAACATAAACAGCACTTAGGGCCTCGTATTTGGCTCGCAAATGGTCCTTTTTTTTCCCGGAAGTGCGACACGGCTTTTATTCCATTGTTTATTCACCGAATAAACCTTCGTGCTTTCAGGTTTTTTAAACAGTTTTAGCACCCACCCTTTGTGGTTAACCCGCACCCCCCGCCGCGTATCTTTCACTTCTTTAATACACGGATATTCAAAGAACAAACCAATAGCTTGTGAGCTTGATCATTATTATGTTGTGGTGGCACATTATGAGATAGGACAGTAATAAATTAGTAATAAAAATACATATTTTATTACTTTTTTTTTTTATTGTTCTTTAATATTTTCAATTGCATACAATATATACATCAGGGAAATGTGCAGAAAATTATAACGGCGACATGTCAATAACTTAAAAAAGAAACTACTCATTAGTAGCATTTCAAAACATAAAAAAAAAAAATATATATATATCTTAGTTGGTCGCATGGCGATTTGATTTCAGAACCATCGGTTATGGTGTGTACTGTTGAAGGGAATTTTTTTGGATATATTAGAAAATATGGAAACATTGAGGTCCAAAGCTTAATTTCGAATGTCTAAATATGTCTCGTTATAGTAATGTAGTTAATCAATCAATCAAAACGGCGCTACAACTCAAAGTGAGTCAAAGCCTCCCGTAGCATCAACCGCAAGTCATCTCGGTGTCTTGCTGCTGCTCTCCAGTTCCTCACTCCCAAGATGGACAACGTATCTTCTGCCTACTCCATCGGTCTATCTCAGTCTTGGACTGCCGAATCTTCTCTTGGCAAATATTTTTCCTCTAAGAGTTTTTTAGGAACCTCGTCTGGATTCATCCTCGCCACATGTCCTGCCCATTGCAGCTTTTCAATTTTAATATATCTTACAATATTTGTATTTTGATATAGCTGTGCGAGCTCTGAATTGGTTCTCAGCTTCCAAGTGCTGTCTCTGAAAAACTGGTTCAAAAGTTCTTCTTAGAATCCGTCTCTCGAACCTCTGGAGTAAAGTTTCCTACATTTTAGAAATTGTCCAGCATTCAGAGCCATAGGTCACTTAGGTCTTATTAAGGTTTTATACAGCTGGACTTTGATTTTGTATGAAAAATTTCTACTTTTAAAGTGCTTCAGGAGTCCTACAAAACAACACTGTTTACAGCATTTTTATTAATTAATTAATTGATTACATCTTCTATTTATTTCCTGCTGCATATTGTTGTCGGAGTCCCACTTGTTGTCCCATAATGAATGAACTCTTTAACTTTTTCAAATGTGAAGTCCCCAAATATTATTTGGTTATCCTGTCGATCCACTACTTGCGGACCAGCTACCATGTACTTATAGTGTGTAAAAGATAGTTTTTTTTTTTTTTGTGCATTGTTGTTTTTGTAAGAAGAGATACACTTTTTTTATAAATCGATTAACACTCGCACAGCGGTCGCAGGTCTTTTTAGAACCAATTAACGGTTTTTTGATTCTCGTGATTTCAAAAATGTATTTTGGGGTGTATCTTTCATAGTATTCCTCAATTAGGTCTTTCCTTAAAGTAAAAATAATTTTCTTCTAAAACTTCTAAACTAATATGTGATTGTAATTACGCAAATTTTACACAAAAACGTGGTTGTGTCTATTGAGACCCACCTTCTGCGGACAGCGCTTATTTTATTTAGCAGTACGTATATTATGGTAGTAAATGTCTGCACAGCTAAACTATCCAAAAGATGGTTTTTCTTCTCTCCAGAATTTATAAAACGTAAAAAAGATTTAAGCATTGAAATGCAAATATAACTTCTTAAAACTCACGTATCCATGTTCTAAATTAATAAAAATTAGAAGAGAAAAAATAAATAGTTCGTTGCGGTTTTTAGTTGAAAATAATATTGGGTCAAAAAGACCCGTTACCGCCCTCTACGTCCATTCTTTACCTATCGCTGGGCGAGTGTTAGTCTTGCAAGGAATGTTGGTTTGAATTTTGCTGTATAGGCGTTAGCTACAGACCTGCGGTAAATGATTTGGTCTAGAACAATACCAAGGTCTATTTGAGTTTGTTACCTCTGGACAAGGGAGAGATAGTGCAGAGGTAGATAAAATGTTGTTACACAAACAAACCTCATAAATTATCAATGGGTTGTTAATCATACAATCCTCTGGCTGCATTAATTGGAGATAAAAATATAAGTATATTACGTAACTAAAGCCATATTCATGTGAAATATTTAAGTAACAATGGGCAATTAGGGATTTTTCAAAGAAAAAGAAAAAATCTAAAATGATATACTAGTCATCAAATGCTACAAATCACATAATTAAAAGAGGTCAGCTTCAGTTTAAGGAAGATCGTTTCAGATTTTTTTTTTTCCAAGAGGTCGATGTGAATTGAAGTTAGGTCTCGTTTCTTAACATAACTACATTTCTAACATAATAATTGCTAGCTAAATCTACGAGTTGAAAATCTGTTAGAGTAAATGGTGTTCATAAAGTATATGGTTTTGCCATTAGGGGAAAGGGGAAAAGTAAAAAAAGCATGTATATTCTAAATAATAAATTTTCTATTGAATAAAATATTCGATAATTCTTTAAAATTATTTTTATACTTGTGGCCAGTATTTGTCAAGGGATCACTCGTCCTCTATGTACTGTGTGTACACACTGGGGAATCGATATCAGACGTGGTTGGCGGATAGCCAAATCCATGGTTAATCTAAAAAAATTGAGGGAGACACACGAGGAAAAGTAATGCAGGACTATCGAGGTTATACATATATCTACTTAATAACAAAATAATACTTATTATGTTTGCAATAGAGGGAGATGTGCTTTATTATCACAAAAACATATAGTTGGGCAACGTTATTAGGTTGCTACACACTCAGCATACTCATCTGTCGCATTGAAGGCAACAATGTAATTTACTTCAAATAATAATAATTCTTAATATTTATTTTAAACCTAAATCATATCCTATTCAATTCCCCCAATACCTAATCTCAGGCAGATTTTTTTAATTATTAATAAAATAAAAAAATGACCCCCATAATATAGCCAAGATTTTAACAATTGAAGATGAGGTAAAATTAACATACCATATAATTTCATTACAAATGTCAATAAGCTTAGATCATTCCTTTTGAAAGAATAATGACATAATACCCAAGATAATTAATAACAAAAACAAGTTTTTACTTTCTATTTTTGTTTTGATTTGTTTCTTTAATTAAAATTTTTTACTTGCACATAATATAAACACCTAATTAAGCAAGAAATTATTTTATATCAAAATATATTGTTAATTAAGATATTTTGTTGTATATGTCCAAAATCGAATGGATCTGTATCTTATCATCTTGTAATTATGTACCTATACATGTTTATTTTGGCTGTATGTTTTTTATTGTTTTGTTTTTTTTATTGTTTAACATTTCAAAGTTTTATCATGTTATTATAATCGTTGTCAATACATTTACTTGATGTACATATTCTGTACAGTTGTAAATTTCAATAAATGCATATAAAAAAAAAAAAAAATGTTTAACTAGATTGGCCAAATTCTATAACTAGCGTAACGCTTACTCAATAAAATATTTTCATTCATTCATTCTAATATTTATCTCACACTCTCTACTTATCTCATATTTTTTTTTAAACAAGATAAATTTTCATATATTTTTTGTTGTATTTTTTTTTCTTCTTTTTAAAAATCAATATTATTCGAACCAAGGATATGCACAAGTAACATTGTTACGTACGTTATGCAAAATGTTCAGGCTTGACTAAAATCACTAATTATCTTCTGTTAAAGTTCTGACATTCTGTCTGCCCCAGCACGTTAACTCGAACGATATTGAATCAGTTCTGCCTTTGAAATATTAAAGTGCCTTTCCCAACTCAGCAGACACTTTTTTAAGAAAATTCGGGTTCTAGTACTCAATGAAAAAAAAAATATTATGCATAATGTAATAGAAGGCTTGGGTAATCGAAGTCCCGAGTTTATATATAAGCGCTCAAAGAAATGAAACCATTTAAAATTATTAATATTCTAAGAATCAGTGTATACTTAAAAACTTCATTAACTCCCTAATATAATATGGAACATGTAAAACGAACTTACTATTTTCGGAAAAAGAAAGAAACTGTTTTCTTGTTGTTCTTAGTCATTCTTGAGTTCAAAGCGATCTGAGAATGTCGTCACATTCCTTAAGGTTGAGTTGACAGAACAAATTAATCCAGGAAAGTCCTCTTTCTCCAGGAATGTCCTGACCTCTAAATCTCTGAGGTCATTAACGACCTAGGTCGTAACCTTGTGGACATTACATCCCATCTTCATCTTTGTAATTCTTAACTCGTGTCATCATTATTGCATTATCCATAGGTAATGAAGGTTTTTCTTAAGATTTTTTTTTATCCTCTCTACAAGGTAAAGAAAAAGTAAATTAGTGACATGGGTAAAGCAAAAACAAAAAAAATTAGTCAGGAATAGAGTCAGGAGGGTTGGAAAAGCTTAATTTGACTACCGATATTTCGATATACATTGCAAGCTTTTTCCAGAGATAAAAATATGAGGATTATACCAATTGTACTTCACCTGTAATACCTAAACAAATTGGTTGCATATAGCTAAATAAAAATAGATCATGACTAATAGAAAAAAAGTTCGATAATGGTATATAATTGTGTACATGAACAATATATATGCCTTTAAAAGTCCATTTTTAAAACCTTTTCAGGCGGTCAAAACAACCTGAATATTTAAATTTTACAAAAAGTGTTTAATATTTTCCAACCAATCTGACCCGATTAAAATGTAAAAATTTCAGCTTCAGTTTGACATTTTTACAAAAATTTTTGAACTCCTCAGGTGTGCTATAATGAAATTTAAATATTGGACAGTAGGTTTCGAATCAACGCTTTCTTAAAAGGATTTTTTAAGAAATAGGTATGACAAAATAATATATCTAACCATGAAAAAATTGTATTTCCTTAATTTTTTCTCATAAACATCAACATATTTATAATGTATGTTAATTAAAATTAAACAAAAGCACTTTCATTTGCATCTTCATTATCTAAATGAGTTATATTTGCTTATTTTATATCATCAGCATTTTTTAAGGTCGTTAAATAGTACCCTAGTCACCGAAATGTTTTCATAATGAATCTACCAGCTATAGACTTGGCAGTATTTGATTTGAAAGCTGAATTTTAAAGGTCATTTTAAAGCAGACTTAACATGTTTTACTACAAATCGTTTGACTAGTAAATAAAACATCGTTTGAACTTTTGGAATCGATACAAAAATAGAATAACTATAAACGGACTTGGCAGGTCTTGATTCTAAAGGCCTCAGATCTATTCGATTTCGTTTAATATTACCAATCACATAATCGATTTCTTTTGAATTGCCTTAGTTTATTTTTATTTACGTTTTTTTTATTGTTTAATTCATTATGCGTTCATTATCATTCATGTTATTGTAAATATTTTAGCCATGACCTTCTGTTATTGTTATTACTTACGACGCTCAGTTATAATTAATAAATCTCCGTATTGTTACTAATAAAAAATATACTCCGTTTTATTATTAATAAAAAAACTTTTTTTTTTTTTTTTTTTTTTTACATTCCATATGGTTTTGTTTCCCATAGCAGTGAAGACGACTTCAGTCACATGCAACAGAAATCGAAACTTCTTCGCTATAATCATGTTTTCTTTTTAACATGAATGTGGTTTTTTTTTTCTGCTTCTCTTATTTCTTTTTCCGTAAAACTCTATATCTGACAATATACCCTTTACATAAAACAATTTTTCACATTATTGACATTATAAATTGTGACTGGCTATAATTATAAATGACTTGATATAAATAGTTTTAGTACTGGCTAAAAAAGGTTATTGAGATTACTACGTTTTGTTTAACTTCGCATTGACTTTATTTGCTGAACATATTTTTGGGAGACCTTGTATTAAACGTTTCAATTTAAAGATAAAATGTTATTTTGGAAACTAACTCTACAAGTAATATACCTAAATTTGAAATAAAATGTTTCTAAATGTAATCTAAAATAATTAAGAATTAAAGGTTACAATAAAAAATATATATGGCTAAATAAATTTTTTTACAGATTCGTTTGTATATTCATATTTTAATTCAATGCCCTTACTGGGATGCTTCGGGATGGCAGGCTAAAAATATACTTTTGTTAGGAGGTAAATGGCTTTGACTGATAGTGGTTGGTTAAAAAAATATTTATTAATTATATCTCTTTTTTGAAAACTCGCTTTGTTTCTGTGAAAGCTGCGTGAAAATAGAAAAGAAAGAAATTTTTGAATGAGTTTCTACATTACATCAACAGTATACTTATCAATCTATTTGTATGTTTTCTTATTATTTAAAACTATTTATTAATATTTACAACTGTATACATTATATACCTAATTGTTAAAGATTTTAAATAGTCTCTTAGTGACTATTTGTTTCCATTGAAAACTAAAAAAATAAAAATTTCTCGCATTTTTACTTATTTTTGTTACTTGTTACTTGATACTTGTTTATTGTTGTTGTTGTTTGTTTTTTAAGGGGCAACACCACCTGCATTGAACTTCACAAACCACCTGCATTGAACTTTTACTATACCACCTGCATTGAACTTCACTATACCACCTGCATTGCAACAATGACAATAACAATAATGAATTTCTAATAAAATTATATTAATCTCAACCATAAATACGATTTACAAAAAAAAAAATAAAAAAAATAAAATAATAATAAAAAATAAAGAAAGAAAAAAAAATGGTAATGAATAAGGTAACCAACATTAAATACAATTATTTAAATTAAATAAAACTAAAGGAAACAATGGTCCTTGTGGGTAACAAGGAGGTGAGGGGAAGGAGAGTATGGAGCGAGGAAGAAAGAAGAATGCAGTCTGAAAGAATGAAGAAGAGGTGGAAGGAGAAACAAGAGGGAGGGGTGTTTGGAGAGAGTTGGGAGAAAATGATATTCACGTGGTCTATAAGGCCGTTTCGTGTCAAAAAAAAAAAAAAAAAGAAAATATTTAAAAAAAAAAAAAATAAAAAAAAAATGGTAAAGAATAAGGTAACGAACATTAAATACATTTATATAAATTAAAATAAAAACTTAAGGAAACAATGGTCCTTGTGGGTACCAAGGAGGTGAGGCAAAGGAGAGTATGGAGCGAGGAAGACAGAAGAATGCAGTCTGAAAAAAAAAGAAGAAGAGGTGGAAGGAGAAGAAGAGGGAGAGATATGTGGAGAGAGATAGGAGGAAATGATATTCACATGGTCTATAAGGCGGCTTCGTGTCAAAAGAAAAAATAATAAAATAAATAAAATAAAATAATTTTAAAAAAATGGTAATGAATAAGGTAACGAACATTAAATACATTTATATAACCTATTTTTTTTTTTATAAATTCTATAGTACAAGAAATGTACTGTTCACTATCGCCCAAGGCCATACAGAGCTGACAAGGTACCCCACATTTATCCGTATCATATTTCTATTATTTATGCTCAATATTTTTGAACCATAAAGTGAAATCGAGTTCAGTACACCTTTTTTTTTTTTTTTTTTTTTTTTTTTTTTAATTCAAATCTTTATTCTCATGTGTCAGTCATAGTGATCACAGTAAATGAATTCGGTAAATGTTGTCGAAATTGTGCCCAGAATAACATAACAACATTAGAAAAAAAAAAGTATTAATTAATTTTTTTTTATGATCTGAATGATACTTGACAAATAATTGTTGAAATTACTTATTAATATTCCTCTTTATTAAGATTAACTTTAAAGAGATTATTCCCATTTGAGGCCTTGTAATGAAAGTATGCCTAAATTCAGTAGGACGGAACCAGGGCAGTTTTTAAAAACGCAATTTTCTTTAAAATTTTCAGGATCTTCTTTCTCTCTTTTATTAATATACCCAGAATGGACTGAGGAAGGAAGCCCTTGGTTGAAAAGCTCTCAGGTAACATCTTCAAGGAAGTTAAAGAGATTCATTTAATCAATGAAGGAAAAAAAAACAAGAAAAGTAAATACCTTATTAAAAAAAGATTTTGTCCCCTAATGAGGGAGGGTGACAGTGCCGTGAGCTGGTGTAATTATATTGACAGCCCTGTCAGGGATCTTGTTACTTATTATTAATCATTTATTTCGTATTGAGTTTCGTGGATATGTTTTGAGATTAATTAATAGATAAGAATATGTTTATTGTACACTATTATCTTGTGGCGCGGTAGCTTAGTGGATAAGGCTTTTGACCGCTCCCGGGCCCGAGTTCTAGTCCGACTAAAGGCAGAAAATTTTCCTTGTCCGTAGCTTGGATTTGAGCTTGGGAGACTCTTCTGGGGCACACTCAGCCTCAATAAAGTAGGGACCCTTAATTGGGGAAAACACCTGGTGGTTGAGTGAGAATTCTGGATAGCGAAGGCCGTTCCGACTTAAAAGTGGAATGAGAATTTACGTTCCGTTTCGCTATTGGAACCAGTTCCAGTTTTTCGATCTACGTCAGTTTGACAAGATACTAGTCAAGGGCTGTTCCGAGTTAAAAGTTTTTTTGTTTTTTTTATTTATAAATTTATTGAAATTTACAACTGTATAAAATATATACAACAAGTAAATTTGTTGAAAGTGAATACAATGGCATGCAAATAACATGTGAAGAACTATTCACTAGTATCACTTCAAAAAATTCTACACTAAAATGTCTCTAGGCCATCTTCTTTTCAGACCCCCCTGCAGGATCATCAGGAATGGAATAGGAAGCAAGTTGGGAGACTTGTGGATTGGAGTGGTTATGGAGCTTACCATGGAAGGATAGGTATCATCTGGTTTGGGCTCAATAAGCAACATATGGGAAATTAAGATATTTTATGGATAAGTTTATTTGTAAAAAAGTAAGGGGCATTAAGGATTTTTGATTGTAAGGATTGGATACGAGAAGAATTAGAAGGTTTCGTTGAGCCCCAGAGCTCAACTCCGAATGTCCAAATAGGTTTGATAACTGTCATGTTGTCTTTTGTAGAAAATCGGGTTTTGAACGTCTGTCCCGAGTTAAAAGTAGAATGAGAATTTACTGTCTGTTCCACTTTTCGTTCCAGGTCACTTTGACTAATCTACCTATGCATTTTCGCTACATCCCTTTTTGTGACTTCGGGCTGTTAAACCATTCCTTATATATTATAATTAACTATTTTATAGGTACTATAATATTTTGAAGGTTTAAATAGTTAAGTATACTTATTTTAAAGATTTTAAAAGTTTTATTCAATCAAGAATTAAAGAATTTTTTGTTGGGGGGAGGGGGGTACACACCTCAAGTATAGTGCACAATTGAGCGAAAATATTCTAACTACATTGGTTCCGAGAAAAAAAAAGGAGCAATCAATTCTTGTGACTGATTAGCTTGTAAACAAATAGTAAAAGTGTCATTTAATTACATATGCAGTAAAACCATTCATTTCTCTGAATCCGAACTCCGTCGGTAGAATAGAAAATTTCAATGAAAGCAGTTTATTTTGAAGATGCCCAGTCGTGGGGTAATGGGGCGGTGGAAAGGGGGAGGGAATCAACAGCGGCAGGATCAACGCAACAAAGCAGTTGGAACGACTATGGGTGGAACGAAACTAGAGATGAAATCTTAGCTCTACTACATCGAGGGAATAAAACAAGAGATCTCTTTGTGATGGTTCTTTCCAGGTAGAATGAAAAACTTGGGCGATTGGTTTCGTTCCAAACCGGTTCAAATCTAAAGCCAGTATCGAGTTCCGTTTCATTCAGAACGACTCATCACTAATTCTGGCCAAAACTCCTTTCACAAACATTGGCTTAGGAACAGTACATCCTCACCTAAGTACTGAGCCCGAGGCTCTACATAAGTTATTACTGTGAAGAAGGGGACACTATTATCTATTTAGTACAATAATAAAAATTAACATCAAAAACAGTGGCACTGATGTCCGATTTAAATAACAAATTTAACTACAAAAAAATATAATATAAATAGTATATTACTACTGAGTTGCTACAAACGCCTTTCTGCATACGTATTAAAAGTAAAATTCATTGTTTTCAACTATTTTTAACCACCTTCCTTCCCTTGCTTTGATTTTATGGCACATGCCTACCACTCCTTTTTGTTGGTTCTAAGGCAAAAAACTCTTCACATCCCATTTTAAATTTACAAACGTCGTTGTAACTATCAAAGATCCAACCTTATAAAAAATGAGCCGTTTATCTAAATAAATCATGATAAGCGGGATACAGCAGAAGTTTTGCCCATAGCGGTTCCGATAATTTTTGCTGGTCATAAAGAAAGGATTTGCAGCGGTCAATACTAACATACTAAAATACCTGTTGCAAAATGACTTGGTTTTTATTAAATAAAGCTAAATACTTTGTAATTAAAACAACATAAACTCTGTCCAGCTGTTCACGGTAATGGTTCAAGTCCACTTCTCGACCAAAAAAAAAAGCTCGAAATGCAAATCACTTTAAAGTTCCGCCAAATAAAAGCATCACATTTTCCCCAATCAGATACAAAAAAAAAAAAAATGTGGCAGTATTTTATATTTAACAGATAACTAACTCTCCTTGATAGAGCAAACTTTCTTTGCGATTTTTATTCTGTTTCTTTACGCTTCGACATTCTTCGTGCTGTAAAGATATAATATCCCTATTAAGCCATCTGAAGTCACAAGGCATTAAAATATTAGGAAAAGTATAAACTGGCATAAACAGCAGAGACAGAAAAGATTAAATTAAGAATAATTATGAGAGTGGGAATTTAGGGTTTTATTCATGCGCAAGGACTTTTGTAATAATCTTAATAAATAGCATTAATATATAAATATATTAATGAATTATATGTTAATATATATATATATATATATATATATATATATATATATATATATATATATAAATATATTCACTATCAGTCTAGCACTAGCAGCCGCAGTGTAAGCATTAACTCTCGTCTAAGTTCTGTTTTATTTTTTTCTACCCAGTTTTGTTCGTTTATTTTTATCTGCTCTATCATTTTATTATCAGTGTCATTAGCGAAATTAAAAGTGTAAAAAACTATGCCCCTTGGGGTAAACTAGAATCTATGGAAGATCCAAGACCAAGCACTTCAAAAAATGAAAATTCTAGTACAACGCAAAAACGAAGGAGAGGTGAGTCAACTCAATATAACATCCCAATAAACAATAGTTTTTCGATATTTTCTGACCAAGATGACGAAGATTCCGACTCAAATCCAGGAGAAATTACCACAAAACTTAAATATCCCCCCATAGTAGTGAGCGGGTCATTTAATAATTTTAAAGATATATTAACTAAATTAAAGTCAAAAATAAAAGACTTGAATGTTAAATATAGTGGCAACAAAACAATATTTTATGTACAAACAGGAGAGGATTTCGTCAATCTGAAGACCGAATTAAAAAAACTTCAGTTTCAATTTCACACATATACTCCGAAACATGAAATAAAACCAAAAGTAGTACTAAAAGGCATGCCTCCAGACTTTCCGATGGAAGATATTTTAAATGATTTAAAAAGCTAAGGACTACAAATCTTCAAAATTTTTCAAATGATTAAAAAAACTGATAACACTGAAACAAAACTACCTCTCTCGGTTGTGATTCTCGAAAATAAAGAGCAATTAATAAAATTAAATCACATCAGGTACTGTAACAGTGTTGTAATTAAATGGGAAAAATATAAATAGTAAAAAAACTTTGACTCAGTGTTTTTTGTGCCAAGAATTCAACCACGTGGCTCGGAACTGTAATAAAACCCCAAAATGCCTCAAATGCGCTGGAGATCATCTATCACGTGATTGCCCAAATATACTAACAGACGGTTTTGTACCAAAATGTTGTAATTGCCAAGAAGAACACTTTTCAAACCACAAAAACTGCCCGAAATATATCAGAAACCAACAAATCCAATTAAGTAAACAAAGACCAACTATCAAGCCCTCAGAACGCAGTATTTTCAAACCAAAACATAATGAGTTTCCAGTATTACCAAAGGCGAATTCAACTTGGATAGAAAAAAACTTTAAAAATGATAATCCTACGGAAAATCCTTCTGCCAAAAATGAACCCTCATTTAAAGATGTTTTTAGTGACATAAAACAGTTCTTCGGTCTATTTAATTTTAAAAATATTTTTAGTAAATTTAAAAACATAATTTCAGAAATGAAAACAGCAGAAGACAGTATGTCTAAGGTATTTATATTAGTTGAAGGCTTACTGAGCTTAGTTGACTAATGTGCAACTTTAACAATATCAAATTAAGTATTTATTATGTATATCAACTTTGCTTGTGTTTTCCACTAAGGAATTTAATGCACAAGGTATTTAAAATCTTTAAATCTTGTAGTTTTGATTGTATTTATTGTTGGTATTTATTCAACAGATACCATTACAATTTCATAGACATCCACCGATGTTCACACACGAATATATACAATCACTTCAAATTTAAATATTTAACCATTCATTTTCGTTTAATCACTCCCTCATATTTGTTAAATCTGTGTTTTATATATAAACTATATAATCTTTACATGCACAAAAATATTTCAATAACTAATGTTATCAAACTACTTACAACCTTCGCCTTCCCGAATAACTCCTTCACTACCCACACTCACAATAATATTTTCTCAATTCACTACATCTACGTACTGGTACTTCAAAATGTATATTTTCACCCCACAAACTCTCATGACCTTCACCTTGCAAACATTAAAGAGCCACTGAAGTATATCTCGAGCAAAACAAACAGATTACAGATCCCGCTTTCTATAAACATAAATACCAAACAAACACATATATATTTTCTCTTGTCTCTACAACTATTTTATTTTTATTTATTACCCTCATATTTCTCATTATCAGTCATACTTTTAACCATTATAAATGGTAAATAAAAATAAAAAAAATTAAATTCATGATGTGGAATGCCCAAACAATTCGAGGTAACGATGTAGAATTCAAATTATTTTTACAGCAAAACGAACCTCATATTATCTCAGTGTGTGAAACCAGGCTTTCTAAAGAAGACAGATTCACGGTTCCGGGTTATAAAATTTATAGAAACGATCGTAACAGAGCTGGCGGCGGCGTTTTGATATTAGTTCGTTCCGATGTCCAACACCATTATCAGCACGTTCCCGAATTAACATCCACTGAAGCAGTCGCTATCAACACGCTAATTAACAAAAAAAAAACTACAATTATTTCAATTTATACTCCGCCAAATAAAATAAATATCGATGACATGTCTAAACTATTCCGTTTAAACAAACATATAATAACACTTGGTGACCTTAACTCAAAACATACACAATGGAACTGCCATAACACAAATAAAAATGGAAAATTATTATTGAATTATGTTGTAAATAATCAAATTCAACTACATAGCCCCTTCGAACCAACCCATATACCTTCTCAAAAAACTTACAAACCAAGTATAATCGACTTAGCTCTTACGAAAAATGTACATAATTTATCCTCGCTCGTCGCCTTACCTTGTCTTAACTCGGACCACAACCCCGTGATTTTCCGTATAGGGTCAACACTTGACATTAACGCCAAAACTAAAAAATTTGCTTTTAAAGAAGCAGACTGGCCAAAATTTCGAGAAACTTTAGACTCACAAATAAATATTAATCCAATAATTAACAACCCCCAAGATATCGACCATCATATTAATAAATTAAATATGCATATTAAACACTCTATGTCAGCATCTATCCCGCAACATTCGCTACCTTCTAGCCGTCGTTATAATATACCCCTCACACTAATAGCACTCATTAAGATTAAAAACAGACTCCGGAAAAATATCAACGTAAAAAATGCCCTACATTAAAGGCAATGTTCTATAAATTCAATAACTATGTTCGATCCCGCCTAAATAGTTGGAAAAATGAAAATTGGTCAACCACATTAAACTCCTTTACACCAGGTGACAACAAAATCTGGAAAATACACAGAACTTTTACTAATCCTTCTACTAAAATTCCTCCATTAAAACAAAATAACAATTAGGCCTACCTAGATAAAGACAAAGCCGACCTACTAGCTTCACACTTTCACTCTTGTCACCTTATTACTTCAAAATTTGGCTCAAATTACCAGAATAGAAAAATTCTAAAATCAGTCCGTGATTATTTGAATGTTCCTTTTGATAGCAATTTTTCTTCTATTTCCCCGAAAGAGACTGGCAAAATCATTAGAAACCTAGAAACCAAAAAAGCCTCAGGTGGCGACGGTATTCCCACAATAGTTATAAAAAAAAAACTAAGCAGAAAAGCCATTTTTCATATAACTAAAATATTTAATTCAATACTTAGGCACCATTACTTCCCTAGCTCATGGAAAACTTCAAAAACAATAGCAATTCCGAAACCAAACAAAGATCCAAAAGATATCTCAAATTACAGGCCCATAAGTTTGTTAAATATTATGTCAAAAATTTTAGAACGATTACTCCTAAACCGCATCCAAAATCACATTAAACAGCATAAGCTGATTTTAGAAGAACAATTCGGCTTTAGGCAGCACCATTCCACTGTTGACCAACTGGCACGTCTCACTGACTTTATTACTAAAGCGTTTAATGAGAAAAAACACGCAGGAATGCTTTTGTTAGACTTGGAAAAAGCATTTGACACAGTATGGCATACCGGGCTCATTCACAAACTGATAATACACAAATTTCCACCTTACTTAATTCATATTATTCATTCATTTCTCTCCAATAGACAATTTTATATACAAATAAACTCTTTCTCCTCCAAAGCACTTACCCTTCCTGCAGGTCTCCCACAAGGTTCCTGCCTATCTCCAACTCTGTTCAACCTGTTCCTATCAGACTTTCCGAAACACCCTAACGTAACAATATCGCTGTACGCAGACGACACTGCACTATACACAACTTCATACCGTATCGATACTATTGTAAATCGATTGCAACAGAGTTACAAACAAATTAATAAATATTGCCGGAGATGGAAACTGAAAGTAAATACAAACAAATCGGAGGCAATCATCTTCACAAAACGTAGACCTGTCATAGACCAGCATATCATTTTAAACACAGAAGACATACCTTGGTCAAAGTCAATAAAATATTTAGGTTTAACTCTGGACAAATCATTAACATACACCGAGCATATAAACAATAAAACTGATAAAGCTAAAAAACTGTTATACAAAATGTTCCCCTACTTCAATAAAAAATCGAAATTAAGCCCTAAAAATAAACTTATACTATATAAAACAGTTATCCGCGCACAAATCGCATATGCTTCACCCGTGTGGAGCTCAACTTGCTCCACTAACTATAATAAATTGGAAAGAGTTCAAAACATTCGCATGAGGATCATCAATGACTATCCTCGTTACACTAAAATATCAACTATGCTCCATGACCTAAACTTACTCCCTCTAAAACAGTATGTCTTCGAACAAACCAAAGCATACTTTGAAAAAAAAAACAAATTCAGAAAACCCCCTGTTAAAAGAAATTGGTAACTACAATAAAATTCCCTCAAAAGATATACGCACAAAAGAACCAAACATGTACTATTAACATAGACCTCCCTGTGATTAATCAACTGCTATGTACATATTGTCATTAATTTATGTATGCTGGTTATTATATAATAATAATTATAAAGTATATATATTATTTATATTTATTATTATTGTTTTGTATTTATTATTAATTGTATTTAATTCTTATACTATATTTTATTTTACACCATGAAATTATTTTTCTTTCTTTACATTTCTTTTTTTTTTTCTTTTTATGTGGGTTTTTCTTATTTTTCCCACTGTTGACAAATAACCTTTAAAGTGTAAGACTATTAACTAAACTATAAAACTATGTTAATCATGTAGAGGTCTTAAGACCGGAACATGTGTACTAAATGATTTGTATTTGTAAATATGTCAATAAAGCATTATTATTATTATTATTATTATTCACTATTATTATATATTACCTCTATCTATATTATAAATTACTTACTAGTTCAGTTGTGGACTTAATAGATAACCGAGAAAAATTCTCCTTATTTTTATTTTTTATATCATTTATTTTTATGCTAATATATGTATTTGTATATAATAAGTGTATTTTTATTTCATATATCGCTCTCCATTGTGTAATTAGATTTATAATTGTCTAATAATGTACCATGGCACACATTTGTACAACAATTTTCTTTTATAAATAACATTATTATCTATCTATCTATATTCGGTCTATCGAACAAGATTTTTCTATTGAAGCGGGAAAAACAATAAAACAAAATCTATATAATCTGAATATATCTTAGGATAGATGTTTCAGTCATCTTTATTCTAATCTCGATTCTTTAGAAACCAATATATTCCAGCAAAACATCATATTTATGATTTTAGATTCATAAAATTTGTAAGATGTTTTCTATCCACTTTTTATTATCTCAGAGATAAGAACGTTGATCTTAAAAACATGCCTCACTTCAGCATTTGTATTTTTTTTTTATTGATATTAGAACTGTAATAGATACAATTAGTATATTTTTTTTAAACATTAATCTATATCATTATACCTACTAATAGTTTTACAATTATATAGAGTACATCATTTACCTATTTATCTGTGATTATTTTCATATTGACTCTCTATGCCCATGTTACCAACCATTTTACAAAGAAATGTTCATCACTTGTGTATTTGATGGTCTTTCTTATTCTTATCTACTGAGACTATTTAACATAGTGATTATATAAACCCATCAATATTTTTATTTCTGTTGAATTGTTACTTCATTCATTGAATTGTTACTATTATTCATTTATATATAATTATTTATTATTTAATTTTTGTTTTATTTTATTCTTTTATATAAATATTTTATAGAAATTGTTTGATTTAATTAAATTATATTTTAAATTTATTTATTATATTTGTGTAATTATGTATTGTTATATAGGAATTATGCCAAATAAATACTTAAATAATTGATCAAATCTTCTTCAGCATAAAAGGTTATTAACCCTTAACCGGCGTGGCCAAAACCTTTAACACTCCGTGCGTCGCGGAGTCCGTAGGACTCCAAAATTAAAGTAGATGTTTTTTTAATTTCCTGAAAAATAATGTTTTTTCGATGTTAAAATAATCAATAGCATTTATAGATACAAAATACTTAGGTCTGAACTATAATAAATTAGCATATGTTAACTTCTAAACTCCATACGGAAAAAATTAACATTGGTAGAAATGTCCTTAAAAAACATTATTTTAGAACTCATCTAGATTTTCAATGCATTGAACATACAGTTTCTTAGAACATTGCAAGCTTATTGGTTTTTTGGATCACAAATAAAACAGTACTTTCTACGATTTCTAGGTAAAACTTCTCGAGTAACAGAGAAAGCCGTGATTACTTGTGATAGCATTACGGCAGGAAATTTGCTTTCAGGTTCACCCTCTTGATCTGAAAACTATGTGTCAGATTCCCCAAACCTTTTTAGTAGGGTCTCCTCACTGTTAGCATCTGTAGTTCTAATGTACTCGGGATTTTTTTTGGACATAGTTGCAAAATTGAAAATATAGCACTAACTGAGTCGCGGAGTCCCACGGACTCTGAAGCAATTGTAACGCCGACTTAAATTCGCTGAATACTATATAAATATAACAAATGGTGCATTCCCTCACCCTAAGAAAGTACCGGGAAACACATCCTGTTTGAACCAAAATCACATTAGTTATGAAACTATATATATCTGCTAGAGTCCCAACGACTCCGCAACGCCGGTTAAGGGTTAAACTAATAATAATTAGAATTTGGGGATCTTATGAAGGATCTTAGATTGAAAAGATCGTACACAAGAAGAATTAAAACGTTTAGCAGAAACCCAAAGCCTAACTCCGTATGTCCAAATGGATCTAATAAAAATCAGGTTGATGAATCTTTTGTAATTTATTGGGGACTCTGAACCCTTGTATATTAAGTGTTGAAGTGGTCAAAAACGACGAGCTGTTTCAGGTTTTCTTCAAGTTGTTTTGTATTAGAATTCCAAGTAGGACGTTTTTCCAGATGGAGTCCTAGAAAGTGGATCGGTTCAACGGAGATTTGTGGAATGTTATTAACTAATATCAATTTTTAAATTAACTATAGAACCAAAGTAATCAAGGTTTAGGATAGGTTTGTAGTTAACAGATTATGTGCTTGACTGATTTTAACCTGAATTGAATAATATCAAACTATCTCATTAGGAATTTCATAGAAACTTAAAATAACCTGGAATGCAAATGAGAATTTTCAATCATAAATGAGCCCTATCAGAATATATCTTATACATTTTAACATTCTGGAACACGTTGACGGCTATCGTGCCCTGCTTAGCCTCAAAACACATTTTTGTGTGATTAAATATTGAAACTTTAGTAGATAAAATCTTTCTGATCTCTGCTGATTTGGTTCATTTGAAAATGGCGTGCTGTTTGGATGTTGCATGAATCTTGGCTGTGTTCGTGATCTCTCCCATAGATTTCCCAGTTCACTAAAAAAAAAAAATATATTTATACTCGAAATATTTAAATATATTGCATAATGTTACATTAAAAAATAACCTCTGTGTTTTTACACAAATAAAATACCATAGTCTTATAATTAAAACGACTCAAGGTGAAGCCATCTGGAAATACGTTTTAACTTTTGATTTCTCACAACATAGAATAAATAAATAAAAAGTCGTTTTCACCTCTGACTCGTTCAGCATAATTGTTTGTTAGGGCTTAACGTCCTTGTTTGTACTCCAAATTGAGCAGAATGGACGTGTTGTGCTACAGGTCACCAACCTATTCTAGCCACGGTGTAAGGTCTAGAATCATTTTGTGGGTCCGTCACAAAATATTATTTAGTTTAGTAGAAGACTAGTTTTAAGCAGTCATCCTTAGTTCTGAAAACATACAAACTGTTAATTAAACATTAAGACATACAGTTTGTAATTTAATGGAAAGTAATATTATTGTAATTATGTAACAAAGTAAATGTACGTTTTTCTGTTCTTACTAAGAATGTTTTTTTTTTCTATTTTATTTTAGTTTTAATACTTCTTTTATATTTACAATCATTTATATTTACGACTATTTATAAAATAAGTAAATGTGCAGTAAAATAATTACAATGAAATGTCAATGACTTGTAAAGAACAATCCATTAGTATTACTTCAATAAATGATTCATTTAGAATGTCCGTTGGTCCTAAGTTCGTAAAGGTCGCAGGTTTAGCGACGAAGGGTAAAGGTTGTTTGAATTTATTTATTTTTTCTTAATTTTTGACAAAATTAGTGCAGTTTAATGGTATCAGATTGGATTGATAAAAATATTATATAGCAAGCAATCCATAACCATTCAAATCCACTAGTCTCCCAACTCAATTTCCATTCTGTTCCTCACAACTCTCCGAGGCATCTGAAAATAAGATGGCCACGGGACCTTCTCAAATAGAACTTTTATTGAAGTAGTACCTTGTGGGTAGTTGCTTGAAGACTCTGAGAACAAATAGGGTTTTTACATACATGTGTCTGCCTACACAGAATAAGAAAATGTAAAATGGTGACAATCTTTAAAATGTGGACTAGTGGGTTTTTTTCAAATCACCGATTCAAATATTGGAATACCTTTGTAATGGATTCTGTAAACTGTAGTTCTTTTTATTTTATTTTATTTTTAATTCTATGGGATAATAGTAAAGTATTGTAATAATTTGTTATAGATATCTTATTCAAAAATTCTGTTCCACTTACAACCCATGAAGGGTCTTGGGGTCAGTTCTTAGATAGGCTTTACTCATTCTACACCAACAGTTGTGATAAGAGGTGGTTTGGCCTGAGTTCACGCTCAACCGCCAGGTTTTTTCCCTAATTAAGGGTACCCACTATTTAAGAGGCAGGGTGTACCCCAGGAGGGTCTCCGGCCTCGAATTCGATCCACGACTGAAATGACAGAATATAAATTTTCTGCCATCAGTCAGACTCGAACTCGGGCCCGGGAGCTTGATTGCGTCTTAAGCGCCTTACCCACTGAGCTACCGCGCCTCTTTATATTTCTTATTAGGATTAGGTATTATAATACTAACCATACTGTTAACTACCTGGAATCTATAAGAGTGCGGAACATAGCCCCTCACGCTTGGGGAATGACAATATCTTTAAGTACTACAAATAAGAATAATCAACTAAAATTATCACGTTGATTTGATTATATAGTATAAAAAAAAAAAAAAATAAAGATTATTCGAAATAAACAATTTTGATAATAGGAGTTTCGAATGTGACTTTTTTCATTCAAGTGATATTAAGCAATTAAGCAGTAAGTCCTAATGAAAAATGTTACAGCAAATCTGTTCAGCCGAGATGAATTGAGCAAGATCGGTCATATCCAGGTTAAAATTTATTATTTCGTATTAGGAGAAGCAGGGTTAAAAGGAGCTCATTCATTAGAACCTGCCTCTAAGTCAAGATAGTGGATAATTAGTATATGAAGAGTCTAGCTCTTAACTGTTCCTACTCTCTAACTTTAAAAGGGAGGTTTAAGGTTTGTTTTTTTTTTTTGTTTTTAAGCAGGAAAATGTTACATAGTCTCTTCATCTTTATTACCTTACTACCTAACACTTCTGCTAATACATCATTCATCCAATAAACTAAATTGTATTACCATAATCCCTTTATCCACGAAACCCTTCAATTATTCAAGTTGAGACTTCACTTTAGTTTACTTATTATCCCTACAACCTAGGGCTTGTCATGGCTTCCTTAAGACTTCCAAAGCCCTCAGATCTTCCTCCAGGACATGGAGCCATCTTCTTCTTGGTCGGCCTATTTCTCTTTTGCTAAATACATTTTCATGTAATAGTCTGATCGGTATTCTGTCTTGAGGCATTCATATTTCATGGCCAAGCCAGTCTATACCTAATAAACTGTAACACATCGGCTTCCATTTATAAAGAGTACATAAGATGAGACTAAAGGTTGAGACTAATACTAATGATAAAAGTTTAGAAACAATTAAAAACTTTTGTAATCGGTTGAATTAGGGATATAGGCATTGCTTCAAATTTTTTTCTAACCAATTAGTGAAACAATAGTGTTCAGAGTAATAGAGAAGAAAAAAGAAAACCTGTAAAAAGAAAATGAAAAAAAAAAAGGGCGTTTACAATTGGAGTTCTAATTTGTACTGTGGGTTGGGTTATCCATTGGGAGCCGTTCTGCCTTTCCAACTTGTTTAATTCTGTATAAACCTATTTCTTCTCCCACGACTCCTGTTCTCACAAATTAACAACACTCTTATTAACCTTAGCTTTGTCCATGTTTAATTATAATTATACGTATATTTTAACTAATTAAATCCGAAATTAAGTGTCACCTTCGGATGTAGTTTTGTATAATATACTCTTAGTAATAGCAATGCATACGCCTTTTTTTTTCACAAAGAGTTTAATTTAGAAAAAAAAATTATAGTTTAAAATTTCGGTCTTCTTTTTTTCCCACGCCATGATGACGTCATCTGGCTTCGCCTCGTTTTTTAAAAATGGTTATCTATTTTTTTTTACAAAACATTCGATTGGCGAGCATGACATTGCTCTTTCTTATGAGAATTTCTACGGAAGAGCTTAAGGATGTGGAGGACGGTCTACTAGGAAACGGATGGTCATTGGGATGAAGAAGTCACATCAATATCTTGAAGAGAGAACTGATAAAACATCGTTCAACTTGATGGTTTTTACAATAAGGATTGACGAATTAATTGCTATTTCTGTTGAAATTATTTTATTCACAGACTAGTTCCGAATGTTCTAAAACATAAAAAAATTTCAAAACATCAGCATTTTGTTACATGGTTATATATACTAAAGACATGAAATCAAATGGACTTCTGCAGTATATCAAGAGTGGAAGGAGAAGGGCCAGGTTGGTTTAATTTTTAGTTATTTTTTCCCTGGGTTTTTTATGACAAATTGGGTTTTTCTGTTGCTATTGGAAACAGGCTTAAAATAGGACTATTGGTAATGTTTATCTGGTCATTTAAATAAAAATCTAGATTTGTTTTGAACGATTTTATTATTTCTAATGATTCGTCAATATTTAATTTTTGACTATTTTCTACTTGATGTATTAGTTTCTTTCCAGAGTCTTTTTTGAATTTATGGTTATTTACATCTGAAACTAATACATCAAGTAGAAATTAGGCAAAAATTAAACATTTATGAATCGCTAGAAATTATAAAATCGTTGGATTAAACCAATCCAGAGTTTTGTTTCAATGACCAGATAAACATTTCTAATAGTCCTGTTTGTATTTTTACAATAGGAACAGACAATTTTACAATAGGAATCCAATCAGTCATTGGGAGAACCCACGAAAACATTTAACCTACTTACCTAGCCCTTCTTATTCTTGACGTATTTAAAAAAAAAAAAAAAAAAAAAAAAAAAACCCGGCAAAGTCCGTTTGTCCTCCTCAAGTGGTTATATATTTGATTTCGAGGAGAAGATGATCAGGGATGCAGTCAAAGTACACACCACGTCTAAGAAGGAACTTTTTATATTTGCGCTGCACCCTGATCATGATGGCATTGGCATTATTGTATTTATCTCTTGTTATTCTGTTTGTATTTATTTGTTATATTGTTATCTTATGTCTCTCTGTTGTTCATTTTTCTTTTATACTTTTGTCACATTTTCATTGTTTCATTTTCCTATTCTGTACCCATGTGTCCCACGCCTTTTCTCCCTTTTACCTACCCAGCTGTTCTTACCGTTTCACATCAGTCATCGTCCTTCTCCTCACTTGTGTGGTTCGGTGGGTAAGTGTTCTTTGATATTATTTTCCTTTTACTTTTATCTTTCCACTTTTATTTTCCTTCACCTTCATTCTTTATCCGTTTCTTTTCTTTTATCACATTCTACACTATTTTCCTCGTTCTTTCCCATATTTTTATTTTATTTTATTTATTCATTTTTCTTTTACATTTTATTTCCTTCTGTCCTTTTTATTATCCTCTTATCAATTACCATTATTTTTTATTTTATTCATTTATTTTTTATTTTTTCCTTTTTCATTCCTGTCTTGTCCTTATTCTTACCTTGCTGCTTTTTATTCTAACTTATTTATAGTTCTGAACTTTTCTATGCGGTTTTTGTATATTGTTTTTTATCTTTGCCATTCTGTATCCCTATTGTCATCTGTTTATCGGTCTGTTATTTTTGTCACATCTGGTAATTTGTTCATTATAGCCTTGAAGAAGACCTGCGACGCAGGTCGAAACGTTGGCACGTATTAGTTCCTTCTTAGACGTGGTGTTACTTTGACTGCATCCCTAATCATCTTCTCCATTCATCATACTAGTCAAGTATACTTTTATCATTATATTTGATTTCATTTTAAGTATCACCTATATATTTGATTCCTATATGCTTCTTGCCTTACATTATTGAAAATTTTAGTGAATGATCTTCACTATTTCTTATACAAGCACGATGTCTTTTTCTTATTTCTGTGGTGGTTGTTCTTAAAACAAATTCTTCCTTCATTATGGTAAATGCGGGATTGATTTTTTGAATAAGTTGTTGTCTTTAAAACAATTCTTCATTATAAACCAAATCTTTGACACGGTCCCAGGCGTAATAATCGAGCGGAGTAAGTCTGGAACCGTGCTGGCCACTCAATTGGACCCCGTCTTCCTATCCAGAATTGTGGGTAATAATTGTTTAAACATTCTCTTACAGGTAAGTTGTAGTGGGCTTTTTCAAAACAAGAACTTATTTAAAAAAATCAATGCCGCGTTTACCATTATGAAGAAAGAATTTATTTTTAGAACAACTACCACAGGAATAAGAAAAAGATATTGTGCTTGTATAAGAAATAGTCGAGATCATTTTGAGCAATACCTGCGATACTCTCCAAATTAAATTTATGAACAATTTAAAATTAGTTTAATTTTGTTCCCTGATTATTGTTTACAAACATGTAGATAAAGTTTACTCTGATAAAATCGAAATTCCGAGAAAGAAAGAGAAAATATGCAGTTTAACCTATACTTTAAAGAAACGCAACTATTTGTTACGTTTTGCATAAAAAATATGATTCGATTCATTATTATTGTCAGTGTGCGCTGGTGGCACCCTTTTGTTATTGTCTTTGACAAGATTTAACGATCTCCCGTTTTTTTGGTATTTGTTTTTTGCACCATATCTTTTTTATTTTACATGGACAATGTATTAGTAATTACAGAGGAAAAAATGGCGTTGATATAACTGTAAACAACGGAGTTATAAGGCATAAATATTTGGATTTGGCCATTTTTACAAAAAAAAATCATAAAAAAAAAAAAAAACCGTAAGACTTTGTATATAGGTTAGTGACCTTAAATACGTTCAAAATGAACCTCCCTACCCGAGATAATTTTTTGGCCAACGATCTTCCGAACACCCTGTATATATATAATCCATGTAATAAACCGCTAATGTTTTGAAAATTTTATTTGTTTTAGAATTGAAGATGAAAGTTTATCATTCGAAACTAGTTTTCAAATAAAATAATTCCAATAGAAGTGCCAATGATAATGTTAAATAAAGTAATAATGTTATTTTTATTATTATTATTATATTCTTAATATGTATTGTTTTGTTATTAAATGGATACCAAGTAAATTGTCCTAGGTAATTTTTCTTACGTATTCCCCTTACTTTAATTAACCACGGATTTGATCACGGTCCCAAGTGTATAGCACTAAAAAAAAATTATTAATTAACTTAGAGATCGTTTCATCTTTCCTTATTTTACTTACCTTCCTCTTTCCTCATTTCATTCTTTCTCTGTAGGCCCTTCTCCTTTCTTCCCAACTTTTCAAAGGACCTATCTAACTAGAACGATATTTTATCCTAAAATCTAAAACCTTTCCTCAGATCTCTTTCAAATAATATTTCTGTGTAATCGGGTATTAGGGTTAGTTCTTTAAACCACAGTGTTTTCCCGTTCCAGTTTTTAAAAAAAATTGGACGGTTTGTCTCTCTAATCTGCCTTTTGATATTCTTTTTATATATCCGTAAAATATTGGCCTAATTGTTTTTTTGTTTTTTTTTTAATTTCTGTTATTTCATAATAAATTTCCTTGTCATTATTTAATATGTAAATATTCCAGCGAGAGTACCCCATATAAGATTTTTTGAGAATTATCCTATATGCATGGTAATTTCCAGACTTCAAGGATTATTTTAGAGTAGTTAGAAAGTAAACATGCCTAAAGTCCCTGCCTTTATGGGGTGAGCATATGGTGATAGGTAGAAGAGAAGGCCACATTTTTGGTTTTTTTCGATTATAACTTGGCAACAAGAAACTCTTGAAAAATACGTTTTAATTATAAATTAAACCTAATTAAATTTCCTACAAAATTAATTTTATACATACATATTTGACGAACTTTCAATGGTTTTCGAGATATACGTTTCTAAATATCAATAGTTTTCAGGAAAAAAAAAGAAAGTATTTTTTACCTCATTTTGTCAAACATTTTCTTCAAGTTCTAGAAATATATTTTCAAATTTCACAACAGTATAGGGTTCTCAGCGTGCTGGTATGGGTATAGTCCAGTAAAATAAGGGTTTGCCGAAGAAAATACTGCGGAACTTTTATTCTCAACGGATCTTTATGTTTTTTGGGGTGCTCCGAATCCGAATCTGAAGTTTGCTACCACGGCAACCATCGGTTTCATATTCAAAATCGCAAAAAAAACAACGTTATTTTGGTTATTTTTTTCTATAACACGATAACGAAGCTTTTTTCGAAAAAGTTTTCAAATATTAATAGTAGCTGGAATTAGTACCTACAAAATGAAAAAAAGGAAATCCGAAGTTACGTTATTGGGAAAAAAAATGGAGAAATTGGCCAACTTGCCGTCAGTCCCACAGCTCCGCGAAAACACGTTTGTCGTACTCTTTTGGACATCACTATGAAACTATTCGTTCGATACAACATTACTTTTTTAAATCTTAAGGGTGATAAAATTTACTATAAGAATCTATAAATTAAGTTTTAATCAAACCCCGTAAAATGTACATCAAACCCCGCTAATAAAAACGTACTGTTGTAAAATCCAAGTGTTTTTTTGGCACATTTGTCGCTTTAACTCCTCAAATATTTGTTATATCCCAAATTTCATTTTTCTATCTCGAAGCTGATTAAATTTTCTATCAGATGCTATATATGTATATTATATTAAATCCTGTAAACCACCTAAGCTAGCACGCTAAATGTGCATGTTTTGGCAAAATATGAAAATAATGACATGTTCAGTAGAATTTAATAAAAATTTCAATTATTATTTGAAGGCTTTCTTCGAAAAAAAGTTTCGTTATCGTGTTATAGATAAAAAACCCAAAATAACAGGGTTTTTCTGGTATTTTTTTGCGATTTTGAATATGAAGCCGATGGTTGCCGTGGTAGAAAACTTCAGATTCGGATTCAGCACCCCCAAAACCATAAAGATCCATTGAGAATAAAAGTTCCGCAGTTTTTTCTTAAGCACGGCTTTTTGGAGCCTTATTTTACTGGACTAGTATTTTATAGGACTTGATCAAAATTTCATATATGAGGTCTCACATATATATATATATATATATATATATATATATATCTGAGATAGTAAATTCAACAGCTTATAGATAGAAAAAAAAGTTAAGATCCGGCAAATAGTTTTAGGCTTATACCTAACAGAGTAGGAGCAAACGTGTTTGGCGGTGCTATTTCCTGGAACTTATTTAATCTTCGGCGCTTGTGGTGGCCAAATCGCTGAACCGATTTTAACGTTACAAAATTAAGTAAATTAAGTTTTATGTTACGTTTTTCAGTTGTTGTTTTTTTTTTTTTCAAAAAATTGTATTTATTTCTTTCCCCACAGTTCTAAAATTATTTACCGAGCAAAAGTTGCTGCACATTTGATTTTCTTTACTAACGTGTAGATGACAAACTTTGGATACGTATTTTTTCATAAAATAATGAATTTTTCATTATAGTTAGTAAATGTAAATATAAATGTTTGCTTTGTCGTGATTAAAATAAAAGTTATAACCAAAAAACTGTTAAACAATATACATAAAATTAAATTAGCTTTCATTTTTATTTATAAAATATTTTTCTAGAGTCCGCAAATTCCAAGATATAATCGAAAAACACAAAAATGGGGCATTCTTCCCTCCTCCCACCGTATGCTCTCCACCCTCCTATACCGTATGACTTTTAATTTGTTTACCTTCTAAACTCTATTAAGGAACCGCTGAAGTAAAGAAATATCGCATATTTCATGTACTCTGCAACATGCTTATTTACTGGGCTAATTGTTAATATATATTGTTTTTCTTCAAAGTGAATCAATAAATTCTTACTGCTGCGTCCGCCCTCCGTGGAAGTCTTCTAAATGTTTTGTCCAGTAGAAAATTTATTGAGACTATTTCCAGCGTGACAGCTAATGGAAGGATGACCACTGGGTTCTATTTCAGGACTTCCCAATGACCATTACATTACTCACTCAGGATTTCCACTCAAGTTCTGTTCCAAGAAAATGGAGATATATGTCAGGGCAACATTAGGAACCAAAGCTACAACACTTCTTCCACAAAAAGTTTGGAAGACATTAACATATAAATAAAAGTATTCATTTGTTTACTTTATATTCAAGTTATTTCTCGAACTATCATCATCAGTATAATAGTACTAATAATGGGTAATAGTAAAATATATTTTTATTCCCATAGCAATAAATGTTAAAGAAATTGTTTCCATAGTTGTCAGGGTCTTAAAAATTTACCCAATACGAAGAATAAGAAAATAAAAAAAACAAAAAACATTTTTTTTATATCCATTAAGTGAAATTTATAACTGTACATAAAATCATACACTCAGTAAATCTGATAAGATAAAATTATAAAATGACAATTGCTTGTGAAGCAACTACCCATTGGTAGTACTTTAATAAAAGTTCTATTTGAGAAGGTCCCGAGGCCATCTTCTTTTCAGACGGAGGGTTGTCAGGAATAGAACAGGAAGCAAGTGGAGAGACTAGTGGATTTGAATGGTTATGGAGTTTGCTATAAAAGGATAGGTATCTGGTTTGGGCTAAATCAGCAACATATGGAACATTGAGGTCTTTATGGATAGGTTTATTTATGTCCAAATAGGTCTGATAACTGTCATGTAAATGAGTATTTTGTAGAAAATAGGATGTTTTGCACGTTTGTCAAGTAAATGTTAAAGAAGTGGAAAACGACGAGAAGGTTCCTGTCGTTTTAGTCATGTATGTGGATTCCAAGTTAAACGTTTGTCCAAATGGAGTCCTTGGTAGCGGATCTGTTCAACAGGGATCAGTGGAATGATAAAGAAAACTAAAATACAGAAATGGAGATGATTAAGTAAATAAAATACTAGCTTAGGATTGTTATAGAGGTAGTCTCACCTTTCATTAATCTTAATTCAAGCCGGTTTAAGGGAAATTTCATCACAATAATCATTGATCCCAGCAAACGTTATAATACCAGGTAGGAAAGATAGAGAAAGGTAAACATTTTGTTATTTCTTATAATGTATATATATGCATGTGTTGATATTATTTTGTTTTCTTTTTAGAGGGATTAAAAAAAAATTAAAATAAAATGTAAATATAATAAAATTAAATGATTCCTTATGACAGCATTCTCCCATCTAAGACGTGCTCTGCCTCTTCCTCTTGTCGCGTACAGCCTTCCGTCCAACAGCCTCTTCAAAATCAATTCTTCTCTCATCCAACTTGGTAATCTAGCCTCTGTCTCTGTCCCCAGCCCCCGACGCATGTATACTGACTTCTAGCTTACCTTTATTCCCATGGCCTCTGCTGCTTCAGATATATCTATTAATTATTCCTCAATCAACTGCCACTACATTAAATAGAATGGTTTTTACGATAGGCCCAAAAGAATCCAATAAATTAAAGGTCATTAAATGGGACTGTATTTCCTTTCAAGGATTCATATTGTACTGTCAAGGATATTAAGTTAGCAATCAGATATTAGAGTTCCCTTCTTCATTGCTTCCGGGTCAGCAGTCGAAATATTTGAGCATCTCTTCTAGTTGGTCCTGTCTTAGGTAGGATTATATGGCTACTTCGTTTCACTTCTTAACTCTTTTTATTTGTACAAAGTATTTAGTTGTCTGCAAACGAATACAGATATACTTACCATAATATTATTAATATTTACAAAATAATTATTTTATGTTTTGATTCAATCACCTATCTAGAAAATATACTTATATTCGGAAAATTGTAATTTTACTTCAACCTGGATGAATGAACACAGAGAGAAAATAAAAATATATTCCAACTGATTTTAGGTAGCAACGATTCTTAAAATACAAGATATAAGATTTCATGTGAGTTATGTAGTCATGTAAGGACAGATTTCCTTAAGAATAACAACAAATAAATGACAGAAAATAAATCACAACTGGCCGAAATATTTTAAATAATATAATATAAAGTAAATACAAGTTTATAATAAAATAACATAAAGCAAAAAATATAGAAACAAACACACACACACCATGTAGATATACAAAATTGGTTGTAACGATCAATTTCTGAAGTTACACATAGTGATCCATATAATTAAAAGCATCCGTCTGGAGGGAGATAAGGTGGTGGAAGAGGAGTGTTTTAAAAGTTCCGAGGGAAGATGCGTTACGAATAGAGGGAGGAAAAGAATTCCCAAGAATAGCGGAACGGGAAAGAATTGAACGTTAAAATGCAGTAGTTCTGTAGGATGGAGTGTAGAGATCGGAGAGACGGGATCTTGTATGCAAAGATTGGATTGAGGACTTGAAATGTAGGATATTGTTAATAAAAGAAGGGTGGTGAGTGTTAATAACTTGGAAGAGGAATGTACCAAGGAAGTAATCTCTACGGAAGGAATGGGAAGCCAATTAACTCGGTGTAAAGATATGTTGAGTTGTCTTAAAACAAAAGCAGGATTTCCTTTTTTCATTAAATCTTAATTACTCCTGTTGTGCTTTCTAAGTCATATTGTTTTTACCGACATATTTTTCTAATAAGGGCTGTAAAATATCCTTAATATTTGCACAATGAGTTAGTTCAAATAGGCAATTAGATGTGGTTAAAATTTGGTACATATTGGTTCAGTAGTTTTTGTCGTTAGTGATCCCCAATGAAAAATGGCTTGTTCTTTTATATCATATTATAGATCATAGGTTTATAAAATTTCCTCTTTATGAAACAAAATTATGATAAGTCAATGCGATAAATTCTAAATCTAATGACTAAACTGTTTCTGAGAATTGAAACAGATATCAATATATAATCTAATATTATAATAATATAATATATAATCATATATATATATAATCTTAAAGTTTTACAATACAATGAGGCTCATTTTCATTTAAATATAAACATATCTAAAAGTGTACGATATCAAAAGATAATTTGTTTAAAAATTCCAAGGATAAATCTGTTTAGTTACAATTCAGTAGTAAATTAATTTGCGGGTGTTAATCCTGGTAGAGGTAGTTCCCTCTCAGTTACTAAGTCGTTAGGGAAACCGTCTCAAAGTTTGATTGCATCTCAATAAGACAGTTATAAAGACCCCAAAGGTAAATTCTGATATGGATGAACTCAATAACAATCAAACGAATAAATTATATCTTATAATATCAATGGCATTTAATTTTCTATTTATCTTTAATCAACTTACAGATTTTGTTTTCCTAATTAACGTAGTTATATCAATTTTATTTTTTTTAAATATTTTTCATTTTATATTAATTTATTGAAACCTACAACTGTACATATACAGGGTGTCCTGAATTTAAATGGCAACACTTCAGGAACTTATAGGGGACCGAAAAACTAAGACAAAAGGTCCTTTAGAGATTTGCTCGTTTTTGCTTAGTTTTAGAGAAAATCGCAAAAAAAAGAAACAAAACAAGTTTTCATTTTATACTTATTTATTTACATTTATATTTATGTTATGTTCTTTTTAATGTAAATATTGCTCAAAATGTTGTCCTCTTGCAGCAATGCAAGCATTACATCTAGCACTCACTTGATAAATCGCAGCTAAACATTGTTCTGATGATATTTGGTGCACTGCATCTATGATTCGGTCACTTAATTGCTCTCTTGAGTTGATTGACACCGAATAAACTTTCTGCTTCAAGGTTCCCCATAAGAAGAAATTCATGGGTGTCATATCAGGTGGTAATCTGGGTGGCCAAGGTACTACTCCACGTCCAATCCATCGTTGTGGATAATTTATATCCAGCCAAGCTCGAGCAACTCTGCTATAATGAGCTTGACATCCATCGAGTTGGAACCACGTGTCATCTAAATAATTAAAAAAGTCGTTCTCCAGTAATATGTAGTATGGTCCCACCAGTAATCCGTTCCAAATTCCAAGCCAAACGTTAATAGCAAATTCATGCTGAAAACTATTCTCTCTAATAGCTCTGGGATTTTCATAAGCTCATACATAATTTCTTTTATTAACAATTCCTCATCAATTTCTCAACAATTTTCATCGGTCCATATAATGCTTAATGAAAATAAATTAGCATCGCGAATTTTGTCAAAAAACCAGTTACTAAAATTCAATCTCTTGACATAATCTTGAGGTAATAAATTCTGAACTTTTTGAAGATGATGGTATGGGTAGCGATTATCACCTTTCAAAGTTCGCCATATTGCTTGCCGCGATATTGCTAATGCAGCAGATGCTCTTCGGATGCTAGTCTCAGGATCGTTATCGAAGTGGTGTTGGACACAATTTCTTCTCCGATAATCTGCTCTTATTGCTGTCTGGAATCGGTCGCCTTCATTATGTATTAAGAAAGACCCAGTCTCGCGTAGTATATTAGAAGTTAACGAAAAGACTCTTCGATTAGGCACTCTTCTATTTGGAAACCGGCGCGCATACTCCCGCAGTGCTTCTAAAGCATTACCGTTACAGAAACCATACACAAAAATCAAATCATATATAACTTTAGAATATGTATGCGGCATTGTGGCTGATGCTATTCACACAAAAATATCTGAGTAACTGACTGAAGACTGATTTAGGAATTATAATCCTAGAAGGAAGCCAAAATGTAAACAAATAAAAGAATGTAAAGGATAATATTAAGTGTTTACCTATCTCACTGCCTAGCCTTACGAAGTTTGAAAGGTGATAATCGCTACCTGTAACACTTTTGTTTTGTTTCTTTTTTTGCGTTTTGCTCTAAAACTGAGCAAATCTCTAAAGGAATTTTCGTCTTAGTTTTTCGGTCCCCTATAAGTTCCTGAAGTTTTACATTAAATTGTACTTTCTGTGAGGATATTGTGGAGGACGGCATGAGTCACCTGCTACTGCACTGCTCTAAATTCAATGAGCCCAGAAAAACCTTCTTACACACCTTTATCACAGATATAATTATTAATAAACATTATTAATAATTATATCTGTAAAATATCTATATACAAATGAAAACCAGTATTTAAAATTTTTATATGTATCCATACAAATTTGTATAATCTTATCAGCTCATTAATGGACTTATATAGTTAACCGAGAGAACTCCTTATATAGATTTTTTCTATAATTTATTATTAGATTAATTCATGTATTTGTGTGTAAAAAGTGTATTTTTATTTCATATTCTTTCTCATTATTTAAATAAATTTAGAATTGTCTGAGAATATACCAGACTCCCATTTGTACGAGAATTGTCTTATATATATATATATATATATATATATATATATATATTTTTAATAACAATTTATTGAAATTTACAACTGTACAAAATTTATACATCAAGTAAATGTGCTGTTAACTATTACAATAACGTGACAAAACATGAAAAGTACTACCCATCAGTAGCACTTCTTTTCAGACGCCTCGGAGGATTATCAGGAATGGTGTGGGAAGCAAGTTGAGAAATTAGGGGATTTGAGAGGTTATGGAGCTTACTATGAAAGGATAGATATCTGGTTTGGGCTAAATCTGCAACTTATAGAACATTAAGATCTTTATGGATAAGTTTATTGGTGACAAAGTAAGGTGCATTGAGGATTTTTCAAAGGATTTTGGATGGTTTAGTCGAGCCCCAAAGCTCATCTCCGTATGTCCAGATAGGTCTAATCACAGTCATGTATATCAGTCTTTTGTAATTAATTGGGAGCTTTGAACGTTTGTCTAGTAAATGTTGAAGTAGTCTGTAACGACGGGCAGCTTCTTGTCGTTGTAGTCTTGTATGTGGATTCCAAGTTAGACGTTTGTCCAAGTGGAGTCCAAGGTAGCGGATCTGTTCAACAGGGATTAGAGGAATATCATTAAAGGATAGTGTAGGACAGGAAGTCGTGGGTTTACGGCGAAGGGTAAAGGTTACTTGGTGAGATGTTTTAGATTTATTTTAATTCTAATGATTTATTTTATAATTAAAATGATTATCTATCTATCTAAAGGTTTTTTAGTAAAATAATTTTTTCATATTCATTTTATATAAATTGTTTCTAACTTGTTATCAACTTCTCAATCCCAGGCTTTGAACAATTATTGGCACTTTCAAAACACCGAACTTTAAGGAAATCGTCCAAATTTCTGAACAGACAGATAGCTGTTGGGGATAGTTCTGAGGAATTAGGTGGGATTGAAAGGACTTCTTAACATAGTTAGTTTAGTTTCCTCACTGTCTGTCTTTAGGCATGAGTTCTGGCGTAGTCGTGTAAGTGTATATATGGGTCTTACTGTCATTTGCATTACAAAATAATTGTTAATGAGTATGAGATCAACCAGTCGATTAAAAGGTATTAGACAATATTAAATAAACATTTAAACATAAAACTTGAAAGATAAGAATAACAAAATAAATTAATTTTAATGGTAAGACATTTTAATATACATTTACACTAATCGAATATGTTTAAACAGTTTCTACAGTGTTGCCAGCCTGAAATTTAATATAATTAATCTTGGTTATGATTTAGTGGCCTTTTTCAAAACATGTGAAGGAAATAGATTGAGCCTCTGAGACCGAGACATTAGAAGTCATTGTTATTGTTGTAAGCAATTAGTCTCATTTTCATTTCTTAAATCAATATTTTTGAACTTACAAGAGGTACCAGAAAAAAAAAATGAGTTAATAATAGTAGAAATGGCGAATAAAATAATTGGGATCTAACCTTTAAGTTTTGGCCATTTTATGATTATCATCTATAATTTTATTTTATTTTTTTTAATATTATGCTAATAATGTTCGTAATCCAATATTCAAGAACTATTCGGTTTTCGGCTGGATACTTTTATTTTTTTCTTAATTTTTATAATTCGTGTTTTGTTTTTGTTGTTTGTTCTTTTACCTTTTTTATACGATATGAATTTTTATGAGTATTTGAGGTTATCGAGAGGGTTACTTGCTGAACCGTGTTCTGATTTGAACCGGTTGCTCAACCCAGTAATGAAATTCCAGCATATCTTTAAGGATCAAAGCATTACAGTAAACTTTGAGGTAGAAAATCGCGTAGGTCTCCAAACTCCGTGAAGAATATTATAAATAATTAAAATTTTTTTTTTTTTAATTAACTGATAGCATCAATCAATGTGCAGTGGATAATTAGTTACAAATCAACATTGAACAAATTAAGCTGATCCTAAGTGGACCGATACCTCCGCTCAATATTTTATACTCATATTCATTGCTTTATCTAAACATTCTTATTTTTTCTATTGAAAACCTTTGATTAACTTCCGAGCGAACATGGAATAATCATATCAACTCTTAAATAGTTCTTAAGACTCCGTGATTCGTTTTCATGATGTATAAGTCAACATTTAGTTTCCTCCCTCAATCGTCTTAACTTATGGAGGCTTAGTATACAGAGGACTGTCTGCTGAGTTATAAATGATGCTGAAGAGATTTATGGATTCATCCCGGAATTCATTCAGCGTCGGCATGTCAAGTTTCTGGACTCTCTTCAGTGTCTGACGAACCCCTAGTTCAGAACCTTGACACCAGCTTTTTTTTTTTTATTTCAAAACATCTTTATTCAAAAGATAAATAGTACATTGATACATATATCATTAAAATATAATGTATCTAGACAGAGTTTTACAAAATATCATCCTTTTGGATGTTTTAATGTGATTGAATGTTAGAAAAAAAAACATAGTGTTATAGATAAATAGCGACATTCAGTGACGATGTTACACTGAGATTAAGGTAGTAACAAGGGGGAAAAAAAAGGGATAAATAATTAAACAGATAGGAAAAAAAAAATAAATAAAAAAAATAAAATAAACAATTAAACAGAAATTAATAGATAGTTTTAAGACGGGACTTTGTCCTTCCATTCCAGTTGGTTGGCTTTGAAGGAGGATTTAAAGAAGAAAAAAGAGGATTGGACAGGGTAGGTAGCATGTCGTAAAATTTGATGTGACAACGTTTTATGTACTGAACAGGGTTTTCTAGATTAAATCGAGATGCAAAATCAGTCAGTCGGTTTTGTACGCCAAGGGGACTGTCTTCGTATAGTCATTAGTGTTCTATTTTGGAGTCTGTTTAATTTATTGATGGTATCTTGAACTAAGTGCCGAAAAAGAGGAGCTGCATGAAGAAGTCTAGGACGAAGGATAGCTTTATAAAGAAGAAGTTTCAATCGGACAGATAAAGTTGGAGAGCGAAAGAGAAGTGAAAGAGAAGTGAATGTTTGACGAGTGAAGTTTAGACGATGACGGAAATGACTGGAAAAGGTTAGGTGTCGATCGAGGCGAACACCAAGGTAGTTAATAGATGATGCAATCGGAATTTCGGTATTATTAAGCTTGATTGGCTGAATCTTTTTCCTTTGGGATTGACGGGAAAATGAGAAAACTATGGCGTCAGTTTTAGAAGGGTTTATACAAATACCTAAATTGGAAAGGGAATCTGAAATTTGTTGAGCCACCGCTTGTATATTTTGAAGGGCTTTTGTAGTGCTGATGGAGGAGCTGTAGATCGCAATATCGTCGGCATAAGCTGATATTTCGACGCGTGGGTAACGAGTGCCGATTACATTTGCTGTGTAAATGGAGTAGAGGATAGGAGAAAGTACAGAGCCTTGTGGAACACCAATCCGAGAGGACTTATATGATGACAAGGAGTTTCCAACTCTATAACAAAAGGAACGATTTGAGAAAAAAGACCGGAGTAGATTAAAGAGGAAAGGAGGAAATTCGTGATGAAGAAGTTGAAGAAAAAGTTGCTCATGTTGAACGCAATCAAAAGCTTTTGTACAATCAAGGGAGATCATAGCGGTGGCGTGATTTTTAAGAAGAGCAGTGGTAACATAATGTTGTACACGTGAAAGTGAATGTACAACATTTAGACGAGGTTGGAAGCCTCTGTCTGTTCGTAAGGGATAATTGAGAGTTCATCGCAATAAGTTTGAATATGCGGGAGCAATAATTTTTCAAAAAGCTTTCCTAAATGGGAGAGGAGGCTAATGGGACGGTAATGATCCGGATTTAAGCCAGTTTTATTAGGTTTCAAAAGAGGTATAATAATTTTTGCCATGAGCTGGGGAAATGTCCAAGAACTGAGCAATTGTTGTAGATGGAGGTAAGATAATTTAAGGTTATGCGAGGAAGATGGCGGAGAAGAATAGCCTGTATATTATCTGGCCCAGGTGCTTTCTTAGGTGCCATTCGAAATATCGTTGCTTTAACTAATTTAGCATCAAAATGGGGTACATCGGAAGATTTAAATGGCAGAAAAGGAGGAACATGAGGAAGAGGTGCAGAAAAATGTTGAGCATAATGATCACAAAGAGCTTGTGCTTGCTCTTGTGCTGTAGGAAGCGGAGAGTGTAAAGTGGGAAGGTTAATAGGAAGGCGTTTATGATAAGATGATCGCGATAATTTCCAAAATTTTTGTAAATTTTGGGAGGCAGCTGTTATTTTATTTTCCCAGATTGAGTTTTTCCATTTTCTGTAAAGCTGGGAAATTTGTTTTGTAACAGAACGGAGAGCAATGCGGTCTTCTGGTTGATGGCATCTCCGCCACCTATTTAGCAAACGATGACGGACAGATATTAACCAAAGAATATGTTTCGGAGGTGTTTGTAATACTAAAGGTTTTGGTTGGAAGGTAGGGATAGAATGAGAGGCTGCTTCTTGGAGCAAAGTGGTGAAACGATCAACTGCGTTGTCTATATCAGCCGTGGTTGGTGTATCAGGTAAAGGGGGCAAGGAAGAAGGAGAGTTTTTGAAAAGAAAGGATTGAAATCTTATCCAGTCAGCTTTAGAATAATTGTAATGGAATGAAGAGTTGAGTGGGGTGCTAATAGAGGATATGTGATAGACTACTGGGAAATGATCTGAAAAGGAAATGTTGTTAAGAGTATAACAATAAGTAATAAGATGAGGTGCATGGGTATAAAGTAAATCTATTGTACTAACATGGCCTCGAGAAGACTGAAATGTGAAAGTTCCTGGAAGTTGTGCGATGGCTTTTTCCCCTCGGATTGGAGGAAATATTATTCCACATTTGATGTCTGCTATTAAAATCTCCTATCACAAACGATGATCTTGGAACAGATTGAAGGAACTGGGTGAAAGGTTTCACTGGAGAAGAAGGACGAGCGTAAATTCCATACAGCTGATGAGGAACTCCATTGACATATAAAATTATACCCAGAAGTTGAATTGAAGGATGAGGGGATGCGGTTTGAAGGAAGCGATGTTTAATGGAATTGTGAACAAATATGGAAACATCAGTAGTATGATAGGAAGAATAAGAGAGAAAACGAGTGTTTAAGGGAAGTGAACCAGTATCAGTAAGAATAAGAATATCAGGGCGTGCAGAAGTAAGAAGGGCGTGAATACCTGGAATGAAAGGAGAATGATTAATATTAAAGTTAACTACCTTAATCTCAACCATTAATGTCCATATTTGATGAGGCCTGTATTGTATATTGTAGGCTTGGCAGGTTTATTTTTTGCAACATTTATGTATTCCAAACGTCGTGTGCATTGTCTAAATGAAGCCGTGTGCTCTTGATTACATCCTGCACAACGAAGTGGGGAGTCTTGAGGGCAGTCTTTTAATTCGTGATTGCCACTACATTTCACACATTTAATAGGGCGAAAGCAGTAGGTGGAAATGTGCCCGAAGGATTGGCACCGAAAACATTGGCGAATTCCTTCTGACGGTCTTCTATTTCGTGGTAGTTCGACCCTGTATCTCATGCGATTGACTGATCCGGGAGCCTGGAGATTTTCAGGTTTTACTGAAGGGGATGTGGTGACTATAATCTCAGGGAGATCCATTTTGGTTCCATCTGAAAGTGTTTTCTTTAGTCTTCGTATAGATTTGACGCCAGGAATGGCCAAAAAGGTCCTGTTAATATCTTCTAAAGGAGGAAAGTCTGTTAAAAAGCCGGTTATGAAATATCGTTTATCATTGGGTCCGGATCCGTATGTCTGATGGCTGATTTCTTTCGAAGTGAGCCAATTCATGATTTCTGTTCTCTCTTCAGTGTTTGCGGGATGTAGGCGAATGTCTCCAGATCGCAGTGCGGAGAAAGAGGCAGTTATATGAGGTCGAGAGTTGAGGAAGGTTAATAATTCATTCCTCGTTATGTTTGAAATAATGATTGGTGGAATCTTTGGAGGAGAATCAGATGAAGGATGTGTAGAAGCTGATGTATTTAGTAATGGCCTTTGGTCAGGATGAAAATAGTCTAAATTTAGATCGGGAATTAAATTTCCATAAGAGTTGGGAAGCGCTTGTCTTTTGGCTGCTGTACTAGACTCGTCAGGCGGCCATGGCCTCGCCCTGTTCGCCATGGCAACCAACTATAATAAAGCTTGTTAATTACCTTTTGGAGCTTCAATCCTAACCTCTCCAAATTATAACTAATTATTCTTCTTTAAAGTTGCCTATAAATAATATATAACTTCTTTAAAATGATCAATTTATCTAATAGTTAGATTTAAAATGCTAATATGAAATCTAAAACACTTCGTAACTTGAAGAAAATCAAAACAAACACAGAGAAATACTACAGCGTGTTCTAGCTTTCACAAATCATATGGTACTGTTTGACACCAGCGCCACCCTCGGTCCACTGGCAACTAACAACCGGACCGTAATGAAGACGTACAAACGGGCCAATCAGAGCCCGCTGGCCACTGGTCAGAAATGTGACCACAAGGACATTTCTCTTTTTAGTGTAAATACTGTTTTAAAGTGTAAATAGTTAGTTTTATGTTTTCCCCACAACAAGATTTAGGTAAGCCCCATCACCTAAATATACTCTTTCTGAAATCCTCACCCCAAGATATCATAAACTTCCTGTAGGCCTTACAATGTACCCAGTACAGGAAAAGGCCAAACACCCCTAGAAATTCCTAAATCCCATCCAACTCAAGAAATCATTCAATAGGGGCTTGGGGGAAAAAAAATATATATATGAATTCCTTTATAAGATTGATTGTGATCCTAGCCTAATTCCGATTTCTGACTCCCTCAGTATCTACCTTTTTAAATGTTTGAAATCCAAAATAACCTTCTCAATTTTTTCAATATTCTCTCCAAAATCTATAATGCCAGATTTCAGCCTATTGATGTCAATATAATTTGTAACCATAAACTCCTTTATTAATATGCCACTTTATTTTGGATTTCCTTCGCAATACTTTCTTACTCTCTTAAAACAATCTTTATTTCTAAACTTTATCAATTATCAAATTTCTGATGATATAGAATAATATATAAAATAAAGTGTACATTTACTCAAAGATCAGTTCTTAATTTGAATATTTATCTTTTGAATTCTTCTTCTTTTATCGACTCAACAGGCACTGATGCTATCCTTGTCCTTCTCAACAATTGCTAACCATCTTCTAGTCCAGGCAACGAAGGCTAAAAAAGGCCAAATAGGAGACATAATTCATGTAGAAGCCAATTTTGGCACAGTTCTAGGGGAAGGTGTCCTTAACAACAAACTTTAACTCGAAGACTCTTGCCTCTTGCGAAAATATGTTTTGTACTAAATTAGTTTACATAAAATTGTTTACAAAAAAGATGCTGGATAGCGGGGGGGGGGGAATAAAGGAAATTAAAAAAAATAAAGCTTTTATTATTAAAAATTATATGTTTATTGTTAAAATTGAAATCTTTATTGTTACAAATGAATAGTTTATTATTATTCTTTAAATGGTTATTGCTAAAAATAAAATATTTGTTGTTAAAGCTAATATGTTTATTATAATACAGGGTAATTAGCATTCGAACCTTGAAATCGAACCAAAAATAAAAATGTCTGACTACTGGAAATTGTTCACAAACCTTAGCTCTTAATGTGGCAAAAATATTTCCTCGAACTAGCATCCGGTTTGGGCAGGGGAGGGGGTAACTGTTGAAAATTGTATGCTTGGATTTATTCATTTTGTTACTCCGATCAATATTTTTCGAACTGCGAAGAACGAGAAATTGGTTTATCGGTACTCTTTTGGCTAGATAGCCCCTTTAATAAACGCCCCAGATGTCGCTGAATTAGACCAAACCAGAAAGGATTCTAAAAACAAGAAGAATTCCTCTTAAAGAATTCCTCCTTAACACTATTCCACCACGGGGTTTTCAATTCTCTGATTTGAAATTAGTCTAGGTAGACTTCGGTTCACCTATACAAGGGAGACATGTCAGAACCTTATCATCTGTTCTTTTATGACTTCCAGCACCGTCGTTTGCCCAAGTCGTGTTCCTCACTATAACCCCTCTAGTTTTACTCTCAACTTCAATTCTTCGTAGATATCTCATCTCTATTGTCTGAAGCTGACTTTTATTATTTTTTATTTTATTTATTTATTTATTTTTTCAATTATTTTTTTTTTGTGTGTAGGCTCAAGACTTACCTAAACTAAGATTTGGAGGAAAATGTATTTGTATACAGTTTCATAGTGTTCTTTTGTATAATTACTCTTTTTTAGAGAAGTGTAGCAAGCTTCTGAGTATTTAATGCGTTTTTTAATCTCCCCGTCTATCATACTAAGGTAATATGATATCAAATGACTTGACTGTACAGAATTATAATTATGCGTTTATCGGAATTCGTTTACACAAAAATATTGTGTTATATCTTACTTCACGATTGAAATTTCCAATTCTTCTGTCTTACCTAATCTGCTGGCGTTCCTCAAGGTAGTATCCTAGGCCCCATCCTCTACACAGTGTATACAGCTGACATCCCGACTCATCCTACCACTGTTCTTACCACTTACGCTGATGATAGGTGTGTGTTATAAGTAAATAATGATCCTTTCATCGCATCCTAATCACTACAATTTCATATTACTAACATTTAAGAATGGTGTCGAAATTGGAGAAATAAAATTAATCCAAACAAATCCCATCAAATAAACTTTAACCTTCGTCATAAACCTACTACTTCCTGTATCCTTTAGCAATATTTCGTTAATCCTGGTTGAACAGATCCGCTACCTAGGACTCCACTTGGACAAACGTCTTACTTGGAATCCGCATACAAGACTAAAACGACAAGTAACTGTCCGTCGTTACCAACTACTTCAACCTTTACTAGACAAACGTTCAAAGCTTCCAATTAATTACAAAAGACTAATTTACTTGACGGTTATTAGACCTATTTGGACTTATGGAGTTGAGCTTTGGGGCTCCACTAAACCATCCAATTCTTCCCGTATCCAATCCTTCGAAAAATTGTGAATGCTCCTTTCTTTGTCACCAATAAACTTATTTATAATTATCTTAATGTTCCATATGTTGCTGATTTAGCTCAAACCAAATACCTATCTTTTTATAATAAGCTCCATACCGATTTAAATCCACTAGTCTCTCAACTTGCTTACCACTTCATTGCTGAAAATCCTCCCAGGCGTCTGAAGAGAAGATGGCCAAGGGACCTTTTAATATCAAATTCATATTGAAGTGTTTCTAGTTATTCTTCACAAGTTATTTACGTGACATTGTTATCATTATAATCAAATTTACAGGTTGTATATTGTCTACATTTGTAAATATCAATAAATAGTTTAGAAATACTTGCTAAAACAAACCGTTTCATCTGTTTTCATTATTAATGTGTGATATAGGATAAGAATAAAAAAGACAAACAATGTCAGCTTTAAGGATACTTTACTACTTCGAGTTAAGTGGAAAGTCGGATAGAGAAGACACAAGTAAAAAAAGAGGAAAAACGGCACACAAGGGAAAGAAGAAAATAACGTCCTGAATAAGTTAAAAGATAGTGAGGGTATTATCTTGCTCCAACTGAATAGGCAGTATCGCTTTAAATTGAAAGTTTTCATTTTTTCAGTGTTACTAATTTTATTTATGCTATCATACACATGATTGCTAAATTAAATTATAATAAAATACATCCCCTTTTTAACTATCGTTACAGACTTTATTTTTTATTTTTAGTTAATTTAAAATCTATTGTTGATTTTTTTATGGATATAATAAAAAAAAAAAAGAATTAATATTTGAGAAACCCTTACATGGCGTACATAAGTTGTTTGTTTATTTGGGCTTAACGTCCATATGTACTCCAACTAGGGCAGGAAGGACGGGTTATCCTATAGGTACCAACTTATTATAGTTTAGAGTGGGAAGGTCAAGATTTATTCCTGGGTACAACACGAAATAAAATTTAACCCGCCCAGGTCGGATTAGAATCCATGACGTTCAGTACCGAGTGCACTAAGACCCTCACCCCAACTCAATCCCCTAATATAGAAGTAATTGTGTGAAGTTATGAAAATTTATATAATCAGCTTAGTTAATAGTAGAGACTAGTTTAGAGAAAAAATGTAATTATTGAGTTGTTTTGAAACCATTTATTTAAATGTGAGCTATATAAGAGTTTTTACCGTTTGCAAAACAAATATAAAGCGTTTTTTGTGCCAAATTTAATTGGCTTAAAAATCCGCTAAAAAAAAAAAAAAAATAAATAAATAAAATATTTGGTGGTCTTCTTTAATTCAAAGACACTTTGAACTAGCTGTTTTCTCTTTATTACTCTTGTCAAAACGTTGGACCACAAAACCAAAAAACTAAAAAAATCTGTTCATTTACCTATACAAAAAAAAATTAGAACAGTAAACCTTAAAATATTTGGAGAATAATTTTCAAATCCTCATGCTTTACCTGTATGCTTATTGTTTACTATGCTATTTTTTCATAATTATTATTGTATAATTAGAATTACATAGGTTTTCTAGATAAAGTAACAAAGTGTATTTACATTTTTTACCGCTGTTTTCAACAATAATTTAAAATTAAAAGACAAATCAAATTTGTTATACTTAATTTTAGTATTCACGTAATGATGACGTGTTGGCTTTAACTTTGTTTAAAAAATATTCATCCTACATTTATCTTTAAGAATTTTTTTTGTTGTAGAAAATTCCATTAAAATAACCTGGTAACATAATTATGGTAATGAAATGTTAAATTAAAATGTAAAACTTTTATTACGGGTCGCACGTTCAGAGTTTTTCTAACTCCTGGTTTTGATGAGATTTTTTTTTCTCACCAATTCTGCTAATATATTTTCATAAATAGAAATTTATAAAATAACTTATAAAAAATTTATATTTCTGGCATGTCGGAATCGTAGATTATCGGAAAAAATATTTGAATTTTTTATGTATTAGTTATATGGGTCATTAATTTGGATTGTTTCTTAACGTTTATTCTGGTAGAAGGTGGGTATTTATTTTGGATACAAGATTTTCTTTTAATTGGAAAATGTTTGTAGACCTTTGATGATGTATACAGCATCTAGAATATATTTGAATGAATAAAAAATAAGAACATATTTGATTGGCTTGATACGTACAAACATACCTTCTTTACTGCTTGCTGTTGATATGTTTAGGAAGTAGGCATTTCGAAAATTTGACTACAGATCCCTTGGCAGAAATATAATCGATAAACCTTTTTGTTTTATAACATTTGTCGGCAGGACTTACCGTTTAGGATATATATCGATTAGAATGAAAAATGTCACGTTGTAACGTTTTTATCACGATCAAATATGTAACGTTTTTATCACGATCAAATATGTAATGTTTTTTTCATCCTCAAAAATGTAACATTTTGACACGCTCTGGCTCTGTCGGTGTTGCATGGATCGAAGATTTATCAATAGCTTTCTGAAGCGCTGGCAGGCTTCAACTGGTAGGTCATTCAGTCCGTAAGGTTCTTTGAATGTTCTCCAGTGTTCCAAATTGTTGTCCTTCGTATCTGGGATAACGAAAAAGTCACGAAGACTCAAATCAGATGAATGTGAGGTTAGGGCATACGTTTTCAGGTAAGAAATTTCGTGATAGATATGGAATTGATTTGATGGCGTATCCACTTGTCTGCTATGTCTGGTCTCACACGAATCAATTTTTTCCCGGAGCCTTACAAGGGCACAATCAAACGTAAAGTTTATTTTAAAATATTGTTAAAATTGTTATTTGAGAAAAAAAAAATCAATAAAAAGTCAGTATCATTACTTATATTTCACACCTTGTGGATGATGATGTCAAATCGATTCGTTAATGTAATCGTGAATTGATTACAAGAATATATAAATTAGGAATTAACGAGAAGATAAACTTAGTCTTAACTTTAAGCCGTATTACGACATAGACCTACTTTCCTGGATAATTGTTTCAAATAGCTCTTCAGCTATGTTGATAAGTTGAAGCTAAATTTAACTCAGCTTTGACTTAACCTGGGCTTTGTCGTCATGTTAACAGGAATTATAGAGTTCCAAGTATAAAGCGCAAAGATTACCTGCTTCAGCTTCTTGCGCGCTTCAATTCCTCGAGTTAATATTGAAAACGAAATTATGTAGGCGGATCTCACGTTCAAAGCGCTTCGACTGTTTTCTCAGTTCATTTACATTTCTTAGTAACCCTGAAGGTAAATTAAATTTATTTTCAAACTTCTGCCTACAAGTTTCAAATTTTATTAAATCATAACTTTATTATTTTTTTAAATCTATATTTTATTTAAATAATTTTAAAACAAATCGATCTTGACGCTAATTGTTCATGATGTTATTAATATAGTAACTATTTTCCAAAGTCTAATGAAACTTTTATATACGGTTTCGACACTCAGAGTCTTAAAATAAATCCTATAAATCGTCTCCATGCCTTCCAGGTTAGACCGTTCTTGATTTAAGGGCCTTTTACACGTATTGGGTTCCGATAAGATTTCTTCGTTTACAGGAAAGGAAAGTTTTTCTCAGATCAGCTGCTTGTACAGTCTGTAAACTGTAATATTGTGGAATAAAATGTTATAAATATAAATAAGTGATTTGATATTATTTGGTGGTTAGTTAGTTTATCGTTTTTTAGACTTAAATTTAAAAATAAATTCGAGAGGATATTTATAATATTAGGTTGTTTCTTTTGAAACAATACAAACAACACTTGCGCATGAATCGAACTTTTAGACTAGCACCCCCGTCGCTGCTTTGCCCGTTCTCATAAGTAATGTGCTTCGATAATTTTAACTTATAATTTATGTTTTCATTGTTTATCGATAAAAATCTTCGATTGAAGTATGCGATTGAGAATTTTGTTCAACGATCTTTCCATTTTAATTTCAATGTATAGGTAGGTAATCCAAATGGACAGATACTATTAGGACACCTTCGAATAATGGACTGCATTAATAATGGAGTGTATAAAAGAAAATGACCGTTCCTTAAACAAATATTTGTATTATTATTTCTTTGATATAAAATACAATTAATACTCAAAGTATAGTCCACTCTTATCTGCCGTCATTACCCATCTGCTAGCCAATTGCTTGATGCCACGCTGATACCATTCCTTGGGATGACTGCCAAAGAACTCTTGGACAGCATTTTCAACTTATCAAATTTTTTCGCTTGAAGAAAATGGGCCATGGATCGAAACAAGTAGTAATCCGAAGGTATGAGGTGTGGACTATATGGTGGATGAGGCAGGAGTTCTGTAAACTTTTCTTTGGTTCGATGGGAAGTGTGTGGACGAGTAGGTCTTTTTCACCTTCCCCATGGAGAGAAGATGGCGACTAACAGTATCTTTCGACACACCACACTCCCTGGCAAGTTTACGAGTACTTGTGGATGGATTTGACTCAACAGCTTACTTTAGAACCTCATCAATATCCATTAATGGCCGCCCGAAGCCCTTCTTCCTTTCCGATGTCGTACCTCCACTTCTAAATTTTTCAAACCAACGCCGCGCAGTGGGTTCTTCAAGGATACCTCCCCCTTCATATTTAATAATTTCACGAGTTGCTTCAGCGGCTGTGAATTTTTTTTTTCCAGCAGTGTCTTAAAAATACAAGAATTTCGTTGGACACTGTCATGATTCTTCTTAAATAATAATAAATAATAAATAAATAACTGAACTGAGGCTTTCTCTGAAGAAGTCCAGTGTTAGTAAACAAGCTTAGAGAATGCTCTAAAGGGATTATTAAGTATTGGTAAATAATAAATAGTATTAAGATATTTACAGACTTTTGAACTCTGGACTTTGATAAAACGGTCATTTTTTTTTATACGCCATATTATTTCTTACAAATAAAGGCCTATGAATCATATTTTTACACACATATAAAAAAAAAAAAAAAAAAAAAAAAAAAAAAAAAAAAAAAAAAAAAAAAAAAAAAAAAAAAAAAAAAAAAAAAAAAAAAAAAAGGATTTGGTAATATTTTTTTCTAACCATTAAACCACTATTAATTTTAGCAAAGCTCGTTTCTGCCACCCAACATTATTTCTGCCACTTTTGAATTATTATTATTATACATTTTATTATTGCTGAACCTTCCAAGAACTATTAAGACGATTTAGTTAAATCTTGATACAGATGGGTTCAGCAGTTTTACAAATGTAAACGGTATTGCGGAATGCCACTAACCACTACTAAGCTATATGCAAAGTTCATTGTTACCAATATATTATCGCTTTTTTATTAAAAAATAATTTAAAATGGTAGATTTTATTATTGCTAAACCTTTTGGGAACTATGAAGATGACCTGGCTAAAATGTGGTAAAGATTGTTTGAGTATTTTTCGTAGTTAATGATCACAAATGAAAAATGGCTTGTCCTTGTAGTAGTAGTCTAAATTAAATATTGAAAATATTATTGGATTCTATTCTTTGAAGCAAAGTTCACTATTTACTTTTTCCTATCTTTCTGTCAATAATTTAATTCGATTCAAGTACTACTTTAGTTTCGATGCAAAGATTTTTTTACATTTAATTTGGTGTCCTAGTAATTACTAAAGTACTTTTAGAAAATTGGCTAATGGTATAAACGAACTATAATCTGATCAGTAAACCTCTTCCTTTACCGATCAGATTAATTTGACCACAACAAAAATTTGTTGTACAAATCTCCATGCAACAATCAGTTTCTCTGGAGCCACTGGACTATAAGATAAATCGTTCACTCCGTGCAGATCCGATAATTTATTTTGGTCAAACGACAACGACTTTAGATTTATTGCCGTGTTGCAAAATGGTACGGTCCTTGTTGACCAAAGGACTGTTACTTATTAACAGTAAGAAACTGCATAAACTCTTTTTTAGCTATTCATAGTAAAGGTTTAAATCTACTGTTCGACAATCAGGTACAAACTTCAAGTGGTTTCACTAAACACAGATTATCACTTTTTTCCCAAACTGATCCAAACCTGCCAAAGTATAGCAGTAATAGTATTGTTAAAATTACACCCCACGGATTTTGGTGAGACAAGGAACAAGGAGTTAATACGGAACGTACTCACTGAATAGTAGTGACTGCGATTGACAAGTGTGAGTAGAGATTCAAAATTTAAATGAAACCAGAAGGAACCAGGATCCAAACCTTATCAGTCACAGCTACTATTTATACTAAATCTGGGAATAACTTTCGATCAATATCTTACTCGGAATAACCATATCTCTCAAATCACGAGGAAATCTATTTTTATTCTTAAGCAACTTTCACATTACCGTGATTCATTACCATTAAGTACTCGAAAACTTTTAGTATCATCACTAATTTTTCCTAACTTTGACTACGAATGCATAGTATATGGAGGACTGTCTGATGAGCTCGAGATAAGATGTAAAAGAGTAATGAACTGTTTTATTAGATTCATTTTCTGAATCTCCAGACTCTCTCATCACAGGTATTCTGAAATTTTGTGGCTTTACTCCAGTTTTCGACCTCAATACTTCCTGGGTGCTCTCATATTTCAAACCTTGAAAACCAAAAAACCCACCTACATCCATGACCTCCTTACTCCATTCACCTCTGAAATACTAGAACCAACCCTCAAAGAAATACTTTATTATCCGCGCTTCCTCTTTATGGAATTCATTGCCCATCACAATTCGAAAAAGCTCCACTCTCACTTCCTTTAAACATGGTTATGTAATATACATTATATTAGTATACATAAGATGTATCCTTATTCAAGATATCTCAGTTATTTTGAAATACATAATTTAATTATTAATTAATTTTTATTATTATCTATTATTATTATTTATTATAATTAATTATCAAAGCCAGATGATTGTCCTATGTACTGTAATCATATGTTATTCTTAGGAGACAAGTAGTCCCAGAATAAAGTTCATTTTGTTCTTCTTCTTCTTAAATATGATATACTCGATCCACCGCAAATGGAATGTGACTGAGAAAGAAAAATAAGGACTTGTACAACAAATACAAATACCTTATTATTTCGGCGAGCATCAGAATCCTGAGATTGAAATTTTTTGGTAATCTAAGAAGAATGGAGGACAATAGGATATCAAAGAAGTCTATGAAGGTACACCAGGTGGAAAGAGAAGTAGAGAGGAAAGGGTCGTTGGAGAGACAGTGTACTCCAAGACATATGGCAAATGAGAATGAATGGATTGAATGCAATGGACGGAGAGAAATGGAAGGCAGAAGCTGAAAAACCAGGAACTGCTGTATGTTGTCTGTTGAGCTAAAATAAGTAGAAGAAGAAAATCATATACTCGATTCAGTTTTCTCGTGGATTTGAGTAGTATTTGTTCAACGCCCTGGTTTAGCAAATATTAATATAAAAAACAAAATCAAAAATATCTTTACTACTTAGTTTCACTAAGCACAAAGCTTCTATTTCTTTTTTGATGGATAACTATCTATCAATGGAACAATTTTTTTCGGTGGCTGCTTTTGCCCTTAGACTTCTTTTATTTTAACTTTTGCCATTGCATGAGAGTTTAAAAATATAAATTACCACAAAAAAAAAAAAAATTAATTATCAAGAATTAAAGTAAACATTGATATAAATCGTATTAGCAAACACCTGCTTATAGGATTAATAACTACAGTTGAGATAAAGGATTCTGTACTTTAGAAGTACTTTTTGTAAAAAACCGAAAAAAAAAGTTGCAAAAACTTGATAAATAAGTTTGTGACTCAGCCCAAAACTGTTTGTAAAGAAACCAGTGAAATGAGCTACCTTACTGGTATTATCTGGCAGCAAATAAGGAGGGGCAGTAGCTCATTGAGTAAAGAACTAGACTGCTAAGCTCCCGGGTTCGAGTTCAAGTCCGGCTGTAGCAGAAAGTTGACTATCTCTTATTTCAGCTGTGGATCGACTTCGCGGTCGGGAAACTCTCCTAGGGCATACCTAACATCTATAATGTTAATAATATTGCTTGAGGAACAACCTGGTCGTTGAGCGTGATTTCAGCTAAGTTTCCTCCTGTTACGACTGTTGGTACTGTAAGAGTACTTTCTTACCTAATTACTGAAGATCCTTCCAGGGTTGTGGTGGTACAAGTTTTTATTTACTTTTTTTTTATTGTTTGCAAATAGATTTATCAGATGATAGATAAGAACAATAAAAGGAACCAGAGCAAAAAATAGTCTTATTATAATAGCTGAATTATCTCCTAATCGTTATCAGTAATTTTAAACCCAGGAGGAAGAATAATTAGAATGGAAAAAATAAATCAGAAGAAAGCTAAGATAAGGAACGAATTCTGCCGAAATGAGAAAACTTAAAGAGCGCAATTACTAAAGAAAGAATTAAATAAGAAAAAGACTTAATGAATCGAATGATGGGGAGTGTATTTTCAGACTTGAGAACAGTTTTCTTGGTAAATAAAATTTTAATCTTCAAGATGGCTTTTAGCCTCAACTTTTTAGTTGTTACTTAAGAGAATTATCATGATCCAATCAGAATTCAACTAAGTTATAAAAATAAAATAAACAGTTTCCTTTTTGGTTTATAATTACATTAAGAACATTACAGAGCATTAAACGAACACGTTGATATATTTATCTAATTATGTAAATTTAAATTACGTATAATAAAATTTATAATTACACTAAGAAAAGTGCACTCAAGGCATTTTATACCTGTATTAAAGTGTTTCTGTATAAGTAAAAACGACCATGTTACGTCTAAGAACAAATATATTTCTAAATTGGCTAGAATGTTGTTTTTAGTAGAGCTATGTATGATAGTATAGATAGTTCGATATAATAAGAAATATATGAATAATTTTCTACTATTATGGTGGCTTCTTTACGGTTCTCGAGGACTGATTGGAGTGAATCATTAACTGCTTTGCCAGGTTTGTCTTCGATGTATCGTATTCACCAGTTCAATGCCTAGTAATGTCTATTGATTTTTAATAAACAAGGAATGTTAAATATATTCAAATTTATCACCACTATAATCATATTTTTAAAGTAGGTATATTTAAATTTAGGAATATGAATCTGTTATATTAAATATGAACTGTAAGTTTAACACACATTTTTTTTTCACTTATAAATTTTTATTCACACCTGTGTAAATAAAAACTGTTAACGAAATTTGGAGTAAAAATAAGTAAATTTGTTCATAGTGTAATGAGACAGTATCACTTAACAGTACCTCCTCTTGGCATGGAATAAAAAAAAAAATTAAAAAAAAAAATCGTTTATTTGAGCAAATCTCTCATCCAGCTTCTTTAAAGCCTTCTGAGAATATTTCCAGGTATGTCATTTGTGGCTATATCATTAATGAGTATGCAACTATGTCCTTGAAGTCTGTGGTGAAATCGTCTATAAAGGTTATGTATATGTTCCTTTACTGTGGGTACTTGTAAATCAGAGTAGATTGTGTGGTTTGGAATGTAACAAGGTGATTTCCTGATTAGTCTGAGTATTTTTGATTGGAATGTTTGTATTTTTTTTTATGTATTTAGTCGCACACTTACTTACTTAAACCCATTATTAACATTATTGATTGTAAGCTGAATGTTCTCAAAGTCTTTCTCTTCCGCCTCCTGGACCATGGCCTTCCACATTTTCAACGGTCATCCTCGCCTTTGCTTTTGTTAGCACTGCTTCATTCATATGGAAATCTCCCCACTTTTTTTTTTACGTTAAATTTCAATCTTTTGTAAAGAGATCATAATTCTTAATATTCATTAAAGTATTATTTACATTGTCTTATCCTATTAGGCTCATTACAAAAGTGTGAACTTCTAGTAAATATATATATATATATATATATATATATATATATATATATATATATATATATATTCATATTATTACGATATATTTTTTATATTTAGATATATTATTCATATTTCGACTCCTTCACTCCTTCAACATTTACTTGACAGACGTCCAAACCTTGCAATTAGTTACAAAAGACTGATTTACATAGCAGTAATTAGACCTATTTGGACGCATTGAGTTGAGCTTAGGAGTTCCAATAATTAACAAACTATCCAATTAATCTCTTATTCAATTCTTATAATACAAAACTCTTAGAAAAATCCTCAATGCTTCTTACTTTGTCACAAACAAACTTATCCATAAAGATCTTTATATTCCTTATCTCCGACTTAGCTCAAACCAGATACCTATCCTTTCATAGCAAACTTCGTAATCATACAATCCATTAGTACAACAACTCTCTTCACGTTCCATTCCAGATAACTCTGAGGCGTCTGAAAAGAAAATGGCCTCAAGACCTATTATATTATATTACTTTATTCTATAGAACACATGTAAGTGTTACCAATGGGTAGTTGCTTTCAAGCAATTGACATTTCATTTTAAGAGTTATCACCAGATTTACTTGTTTTATTTTTATATATATATATAATATATATATATATATATATATATATATATATATATATACATATTGTGTACAGTTGAAAATTTTAATAAATAGCTATAAAAAATATATATTATTTAAAATGTATTTTACGTTGTATTGTCGTTCTCTTCCCTAGGTGAGTCCCATCATGCATTTGATTTCTTCTTTTACATTTAGATATGAAAAATAATTCTTATATCAAATTTCCGATATTTCAGATTATTGTAGAATTAATGTATAACATGTAAAACTTGTTTTATTATAGAATAAATACCATAGTAGTTCAAATAGTATAACCATTTTTTTTTTTTTAAAGTTATATCGAGTTAATAATTTTATATATGAACATCAACTGTTAAAGTTGATTGTTGAAACGTTAGATTCGATTGGCGGATAGTTAACAATAACGTTATGAGCTTAAAGGGTGGTTTGTGATAATTCCATGCCAACACTTTCCCGTTTTTTTTTTGTTTTTTTCAACAGGATCCAACAACAACGTTAAAATCAAAGTTCTCCAGCGAAAGCGTGAGGCAGCAAGAAGAAGATTCAGAAGGACGAGACTTGCGGAAGATTATCTAACGTTCAAAGTGCTCCGCAACCTGGTACAAACAAAAATCCGGCGTGCAAAATCTTCCTACTTCCATGAAGCCTTTCGGTCTGCTCCCGATCCTAAAACAAAATGGCAGCTCCTTCGCAAACTTTCCCTCCATAATCCCTCCGGATCTTCAACCTCGACCAATTTCCCAGTTTCACCGAACGACCTAAACACCTATTTTGTATCGCCATCTCTAACCACTCCCCCCTTCCACTCAGCCAGTATCTTACCCAATACACCATTCAATGCAAAATACAATTTTTATTTTTCCTACATTACCCCTTCTGATATAATTTCCTCTGTCATGAAATCCCACACCACTCCAACTCCCTTGGTCCAGATGGTATCCCAAATAAACTTATAAAATTATGCCTCCCAGAACTTACGCCGATCCTTCTATTCATCTATAATTTCTCTCCCTTCAAAACTCCGTATTTCCTACCTGACCTCCTGGAAAAAAGCTATTGTTCATCCTATCAATAAAAATTTCCAACCCTACCTGTCCTGCAGACTTTCGTCCGATCTCTATCCTTTCAAACCTCTCAAAACCATTAGAACAAAAGTTGGTGCAATCCCATTATCAGCTTCCTGGAAGATTTCCTTCTACTCGATCCCCTTCAATCTGGTTTTCGTCCTGGTTATTCCCAATCCGCACATTAATCAAAATCACCAGTGATATCCATGCCGCAATAGACGAAAAAAAACTAACCGTCCTTATACTCCTCGATTTTTTCCAAGGCTTTTGATTCCATTGATCATTCTATCCTATTTTCAAAACTTAAATCTTTAAAACTTTTCTAACAGCTCTATCCAGTGGTTCCATTCTTTCCTCTCCAACCGTACCCAAGTGCAGTATCAATCCCGAACCAACCCTTGTCAGACTTCGTCTACCTTTCTACCTTTCCTCTGGTGTAGCCCAGGGCTCCAGCATATCACCTCTCCTCTTTAATTCCTACATTAACGATCTGCATCAGTCAATTCTACACTGCTCCCACCACCTTTATGCAGATGACTGTCAAATATATTTATCCTTTTCCCCTGCCGAAATCCTTGATGCTTTCTCCAAGATTCAGGATGACCTTGACAGTATCTGTACCTGGGCCAATTTGAATAACTTAAAGTTAAGCGCAAATAAAACCCAGGCAATAGTTATCGGCGCAAGTCACCTTCTCAGATCAAACTCCTATTATCCCCCCCTAAACCTAAGTAATCAGCCTATTACCTTTTCCTCCTCCGTCAAAATTTAGGAATCATCTTCGACCAAAACCTTTTCCTGGAAGGCCTCAAATTGCCCAAATATCCAGAAATTCAATTGGAACCCTGAAGCTATTCAATCGTGCCCGTCATTTCCTTCCCCAAGCCACTCGCAAACTCCTAGTTTCCTCGCTCATCTTTCCTCTCTTTGACTATGGCTGCGTGGTGTTTGGGGGCCTCTCTGTGGGTCTCCGAGAGAGGTTAAAACGAATTATGAATTGCTTCGTTCGATTTGTTCTTGGAACGCCCGAGGCGTTCCCATGTCTCACATCTGTACTTGGACTTGAAGTGGCTCTACCCATCCACCCGCAAATCATACTTCCTAGGTTCATTCCTTTATCAAGCCATTTATTACCATCGCCCATCCTACATTTATGATCTGTTAAAATTTAAGTCTTCCTTCTATTCCCGATTCACACAACAAGATCTCGTTCCTCTGACCTATACTTGCCTTTCCATAGAACAACATTATACCAGCATTCCTTCCTAGCCCGATCCACTACCCTCTGGACACATCTCCCACCTGAAAATAAGACATGCCCCTTCCTTAAGCTCATTTAAAACACTCCTTTTCCAATATCTCCTCTTATCCAGTCAGATGCCAGTCAATATGAACAGTAATTACTATCAAATAGGGTTAAATCGAATAAATTTGATATCGGTGAATTGACTCATAAATTGTCCTTTCATATAATAACAATCTTTTATTAGTTCCATATGGTTACTTTGGTCCTACGCGCCCTCTAAACTTTTCTAATTGGTTGTAACGAACCGTCAGTAAAAAGAATAAAAAAAAAATCTGGAGTTTTTTCAGCCAATTGATCAGTAACTGAGAACTCAAGCTTCTACTCTCCTTCTAATTAGCCTGGATTTCAAAATTAATGCAAGCGAATCAAAGGAAGAAAATTAGTAATTGTTTTCTAGACGCTGTTCATGACAAGCCTTTATTGATTCAGTTCCTATATTAAACCGTTAAATATTTTAAAACACTATCCTGGAATACAACAACGGCGGAAGTTATCCTTCGGATAACGTTAAAAAACCGTTAAAAACAGCAATCCTTAAGGACGAAAAAGCTAATTCTAATTGTGGATGTAGAGAGTGGCCAAGGATGTCCTTCGGCCTCAAAAAATCGTCAGATCCTGGCAGATCTGTAAAACAGTGTCCTTAAAAAACATTAAAACAGCATCCTTAAGGACGAAGAAGGTAATTCTAATTGTGGATGGAGAGAGTGGCCAAGGATGTCCTTCGGCCTCCAAAAAACGTCAGATCCTTGGCAGTGTCAATGATTTGGCTTTATTGGATTAAACTATAATTAAAAAAAAAAAAACTTCAAATAGATATTACCGTCAACAAGGTACTACACATTTTTAAACTTAAAATGTCATAATTAAATCAATGGCGTAGACATTATAAATTATAATATGTCATACGTTATAGATTTAAATAAACATAAGAAATCGCCCCTCCATTTTAATGCCCCCTCCCCAGATTACAGGAAGGCTTTGCTCACTAAATTAAAACTATTTAAAAGTCTATCACAAAACTTATTTGAGCAAATTCACCACTCTCAAAAAATAATAGAAATGGGGTAAAAAAAAAAAAAAAAAAAATTTAAAATCAAAATTGATTAAATAGTTAACAATTAGGAAAAAAAATACAATAGCCTCATACGAAATATATATGCACTCTTATATCTCGATCGTTGTATGATAAATATGTGTTATCATATGTCACATATAATAATGACTCTTACGTCAACGAAATTAAAAGGCATACCCCAATCAGCACAAACCAATATTTGGTTCATATATTCTTTCTTTTCCCTTGTCAGGGCTATCTGCACACCTTTTTGATTTTCCATGTCGATTTTTTATCGTGTTTCCTAAAGTTTTGTAAAAGTTGGCATTTAGAAAAAAAACACTAACGCCGTTTAATAAGGTTTTCGTTACGGTTGATATAACTCCGAGCACTCAGCCTTTGTGAGTTTCGGACATTGTGATGTACCAAAATTTACCTAGCCAAAGATATACGCCATCAGAAAAAAGTTTATTTTTGTTGACAATTTCTCCTCAAAAAATCATGAATTCTTAGGGGGTTGCATTGCGCATGATGATTAGAGAAGGTCTGGTTGTTTATTTTTAAAACAGATATTTATTGTCAGGAAGTAATCTACATCGATCTAAATATTATTTTAAAGCTTACATTTAACATCTTTTTCAGATCCAATATGAAGATCTACAACAATAAAAACACAGTTTTACCTTATAGACTTATGATTTAATATTCATAGACGAAACTAACCTGATAAAAAAATGCAAGGAATTAAGCTTTCATTCAGTTCAACTAGTGACATTATGTGGTGAAGTTGTCAAGCTTCAGAAATAGTACAAACTAACTTTGAGATGTGGAAAAATTCACCCCGGAAGGTAATGTCAGCTCTGTTGACGGTATGTTACTTTGTTGGGCCTAACTTTCTTATTTAATCTAGGGCAGGAAGGATAGGTTATCCTACAGGTTACCAACTTATTTTAGCCAAGGAATGCGAAGAATCATTCTATAAGCCCGCATCGTATTGATTTTCAATCCTCCTAGGGTGGGAATTGGATCAACCTATGCTTCAATAGATTTATAAATTGAGGATTGTTGTATAAATGTACTTTACTAATTGTATCTTAATTTCTTGTTTACATACGTTTTATTTTATGTTTTTCTTTTTTTTTTCGATTTGAATTTTGAATTATTTTATATATTCAGTAGTAGTTATTATTTATTTATTTTCATCATACATATTGTATGTATGAACTCTTTTTTAACCCAATTAATTGTTGCCTTTGGAGGAAGATTGTTTTATTTATTTAATAAAACGAGAAAAGAGGATAAGGTTACGACAATTAAATTGTCAATTATTTGATTAATTTATTTATTTATTGTAAAGTTAAAGCGTATATCCTTATTTTACATGCTTGAAAATTGC
>RCWM02000352.1:77500-145000 GCA_003667255.2 Euschistus heros
TTCGAATAACTCGTGTTTATTAAACAGAATCAAATTTAAATACTGGTTTTGAATTTTAAATCATTTTAAATTTAAATTTTTTAAAACATCTGTGAGCTAAGGCTATATATGTACTATATATATATATATATATATATATATATATATATATATATATATATATATGTGTGTGTGTGTGTGTGTGTGTGTGTGTGTGTGTGTGTGTGTGTGTGTGTTGTTATATATCTTTTCGGACGTCCCGCAAGGTCTGAATATTAGTATTTTTGTAAATTACACCAATTTATCTTTTCTTTTTTTTTTCCAATTATAACAATATTGAGCAGCTCTCAATAAATCAAGGAATATCTTCTAGGTAATAGTAATCGAATACCCATCGGACTTCCGCTTCAAAGAACCCAAACAGTTAGAATAAACTGCGAAACTGTTATCTTTGAGCGACCGTTGAACTACACTTAGTTGATTAGAATCCGTTCCCTTATCTCTTTAATGGTCGTTTATTTATATTTTTGTTTTTTTTTTTTTTTTTTTTTTTCTCTCTCCTAAGTTATTGATTATAATTGAAAAAACCAATCACAGGATCACAATTATTTAAAATCAAATGCAATTAGATAATTATCTCAAGAAGATATATAGGCTAATCCTGAAGTTGTGATACAACAGGAAATTACGTTTAGGGTTCCTTATTGAAAAACTTTATTTCTGTGCTATCAAATTATATAAATCTATATATTTATTAGCAATATAACCCTAAAACTTTATACGAAATACACTGATGCAAATTTAAATAATTAAACATTTCTTTAGTCCTGAACGACTGCTTCATAGCTCTCTCGGTTAGCTTCTACTGGATTATGACACTAACAGATGCGAGAGCAGCGCTAGGATTTCTTCAGGCCCGGCTTTATTTGTCATAGTCTGAGAGACAAGCTTATTTCGTTGTGCTCTGAGATGCTTGCATATATTGAGTATACAGTATTATAGTATATATTTAATTTTTTACTAAACTCGGAACTCAAATAACTTCTCGATCCAACGAATCTTCTATTTCTTTATTTAACTTCATTACACAGGCCAACGATGAAACAACCTTTTTACTTAAAACACCTTATTATTCTTTTTTTAGGGTGCTAAATCCAAATATGACACTTATTTAGCCGTATCACCTACCATTTTTTTCACATTTGCACATCAATATATTAAAGTTTTTGGTTTATTACAGAATTTAACAGCTTTTATATACTACAAATAAAATTGTAAAATAATTTGTGCTGGATGTAGAAGAGTTGGCAGCACTGCTGAAACAGATATAGATATAGATGAGCAAGATGATGAAGAGTTCCAATGTGCTACAGCAAATATATAGTCTAAGCTGTTTACTCAGGTTGAGCTTAACGACTTAGTTAGGGATCTTGGGTTAACAAAAGAAAAAGCTGAATTGCTTGGTTCTAGACTGAAAGAAAAGAACTTGTTGGCAGTTGGAACTAGCAATGTGTGTATAGGAAGAGAGAGCAGCAATTTTCGAAATTTTTTGAACAAGAAGGTGATTTAGTGTACTGCTCAGACATTCCAGGTCTGATCATATTCGGTGTTGAATACAGAAAAGGAGACTGGAGGCTGTTCATTGATTCTTCCAAAACTAGTTTAAAAACTTTTTTATTACACAATAGTAGCACTTGTGCATCTATACCTGTTGGCCATTCTGTACATATGAAAGAGAGCTATGAAAACCTAGAAATAGTGTTGAATAAAATTGGCTATTCGGCTCATGGTTGGATGATATGTGGTGTCTTGAAAGTACCCTGCATGCTTCTTGGTCAGCAAGGCGGTTTTACCAAATTTCCATGTTTTTTGTGTGAATGGGACACTAGAGCAAGGGATCAACATTGGTGCAGAAAGAACTGGCCTGTGAGGGAGTCTTTAAAACCCAGCGAGAAGAACATTCTCCGCAAAAACCTTGTAGATCCTAGAAACATTCTCTTAACACCTCTACTTATTAAGTTAGGCCTTATAGTTTACAGTTATAGTTATAGTTCAGTTTAAGTTGCTTTATATCCATATGAAACAGTTATATATGCTTTTTTTAAATATTAATATATATATATATAAACATTTAATGATATTATGTTATATACTTTATATATATATATTTTTTTTCACCAATTCAATTACAATATTTTTTTTAATTTATTTGCAAAAGATATATCAAATTAACATACGAAATCCGAAAATAATCGAGTGCAGCGCGGCGGGACAAGTAACATTATTAATTATATATAGAACTAATGATCATGTACATAGAATACAATTTTGCCGCTGGCTTTTAAATAGAGACATTCAAGAACACCAGTTTTATTTTATATGAGTCTCTTTTTTTACAAGGGAAGGGATTTTTTATATATATATATATATATATATATATATATATATATATATATATATATATAGATGAAATATATAGATAGATATATTTGAAAAATATTTAAACAAAATGGAGTATTTATTACAGCTTTTTTTATCGTAAAAAAACATGCAAAAAAAAAAAAAAAAATATCGTTTATAACCATATATCTGCAACGGATGGGAATAGAAATAGGTCTGCGGCATTTGGCTACACTTTTGATCTAGTTTAGATAGATAGTATATAATATATATATATAGATAGAGAGATAGATAGATAGATAGATATTGCCAAAACATAAAGAGTTCTCTTCGTCCAAATATTGAGTAATAGCTTCGTTGGACGGATAATAAAGCTAGTATATCTGATGAACGAATTCCAAGAGAACTTAAAGAGAAACCATCTATCATAAAATAAAATTGTAGGGCCAGGATCGGACGGGTTAGGCCCGAACTAAAGTTTGCGTTATTGGAAGCAGTCGCGCACGACAGAAATGTCAGCCGATTGAAATTATTGTATTCCTTAACCTTCCAACAGTTGGAATAATAAAAACAAATGTGTGCAATGGTAAAATAATAATTTAAAATTTCGAAGTATTACTTTATTTAATATTAACCTCTAAGCTTAAACTAATAAAACCGATTCTCCTAATAAATAACTAATTTAATAGAGAAAATATTCTGTTTTATAGTAAGGTTTTAAAAACGAACACCATAATTTGTAAAAAATTGAAAAAAAAAAAACATTTAAAGCATTAAAAATTTTTAAGCCTGTATTAAACGGCTTCTTCAGGGTTATAGTACCAAAAAAATGTGAAGAAGCATAACTAACAAACTTTAACAAGCTGTGGTGGAATCTTTGACTCTCAATTAAAAGGTTTTTAATTTGGATGTGTTTATTTTGCTGAAGGTATCCTGGACTATTTTCTCTAAAAGACATTCTACAGTCATCCATATTATCTCTATTACTAATTTAACAACTATATTTTCGTATACTTATAGACTAATTTATTCACGACTATGATTGACAAGCAGTACCTGAGTTGCAGTGACTATTTCAGCTCTTCAAATAACTCATATCTCCAATATTATGGGAATTATAAATATATTTCTTAAAACGAGTATAGTTATAAAATTTCTATTTTTATTGCTTTTAGCCATATTTTTAATCTTAAAAGTGCTAATTTTTCAAAACTTTATTTATTTATGGAACCATATAAAAACCAAATATTGATTCTCAGGTTAAAGTTTGTTATAGCAGAAGCGTAATGAAACAAAATTTGATATGCTAATAAAGGCATAAAAAGTTTTAAGGCCTACTTCTCTTAAGTTTACTCCCGCACTTATGAAATATTGTAGCCTTCTTGAAATCCTTGATTGCCTCAACGTTATTTTATGTTTACCAGGAATACTTTTACGGCCAGGGTACAGAAATAAAATAAAATTGTGAAGGTCATATTAAACTGGAATAAGAAATTGCCTGTAAAGTTAATCTAGTTGTATTTTTTTTTTTAATTTATAACACAACTTTTCTAAGAATTATAGATATTTTAAGTATAATAGTACAGGTTGCAAGGAGGGTGATTCAAATGTCACTTTTTAAAGTTTTTGTGAAATATCTCTGTAAATACCTTATTTAAAAGCATATTTTTTTACATAGGAAAAAAGTCCTTTTATTATTATTCCATATACTATGTAGTATGACTGACAAAATGTGAGGTTTTAATTTGATATTTTCATGTCACGCATGTTATTCACCAATAACCTTTCGAAATTATTATGACAACTCGTACTTCGTACTATCCGTTTGTACTTTATCCCCATCTATCTCTCATAAAATATTTAGGAAAACCAAATTCTCCCCCCTAATATAATAGAAACATTCTTATTTCTTGTACAAAAATTTCAAAAAACATCTAAATGAAAATTTAAAAGATTTTTTTCTTCTTATTCTTTCTTCTTCTTAGATGGTAGAATTGGGATTTAAATGAAGAAATGTCCTTCAAAGGTCCTCCAGGCTTCCATTTTGGTTTATTCTCACTTCAGTCGGAGAGGACCAAGTCAGTGTTCTTGTCTCCACAAACAGTCTGTTTGTTTGGAGTATGTGATCAGTATCCTTTTTACCTTCCCCACACTCTCAGCGTGGGCGGATATCTAAAAAAAACTCTTGTACTGTGACCTGTTCTAGTCTATTATGACCTGTTTGTAACCTGAATATTAAGACCCGTTCTCGCCGAATCAGTTCATATATGTTAATATATGCCATTTATGAACTGACTCGGCGAAAATTTGGATATTTGCTTGTCCATCTCTTATATTGTCCATCTCTTATTAAAAGGTTTATCCTTTTCAAGGCTGAGGTCACCGTCGAACTGCATGAAACTCCCTCCTTGGCCAGCTAGTCTGCCCTCTTATTTCCAGAAAGTCCATAGTGTCCAATAATCCATTGTAGGATGATCTCCTTATACATATTCATTAGACTTTCTTGTTCTTTGGCCAGTTTTTTTTATTTCCATATTACAATAAGACTTGAGTGATCTTTATACTGATGCGGCATCTGAGAGGAAAACAATTTTTTAGGTCCCAGGTCTTTGCTCTAATCAGTTTGGGAGCTTCATAGATTGCCTCCTGCTCAGCCCAGTAGTTAGACAAGATTAAGCAAGTAGGAATTGTCTTTTCAATGTTTATCGCAGGGAATAGTATATGGATACAAACCGCGACATTTGTGGCTGAACCATCCCTATATATACGAGTCCAGTTATTATTTGGGTATTTTTTGGAGTGTGGAAGGGTAAGAACTTTCATTTCTTCTGAAGAGTTTTTTTTTTGTTATGATTCTTTTTTTTTTAAACTAATTAAAAATTAAGCACGGATAACAATAATATGCGAGAACAATCTGGGTCAAAGCGTTTTTAGGAATCACGTTTTTTGGTGACTCGGTCGAAATTGAGAAAGCTTGGATAGAAAAGTTTGATGTATCCACCGCATAGTACGGACCTTGTCATGTCCAACATCCGTTTTAATCTTAATGCTTGTAGTTTTTAAGCTTTTCTCTCGGGTATTAATATTTGGATGACTCTGGATTATCTTTAAACGGTGGTCAATATTATTATATTAGAAAATCCATAAACGTTCATCGATCAAAAAGAGAGAGAGAGAGAGAGAGAGAGAGAGAGAGATGAGAGAGAGAGAGAGAGAGAGAGAGTGAGAGAGAGAGAGAGAGAGAGAGAGAGAGAGAGAGAGAGAGAGAGAGAGAGAGAGAGAGAGAGAGAGAGAGAGAGAGAGAGAGAGAGAGAGAGAGAGAGAGAGAGAGAGAGAGAGAGAGAGAGAGAGAGAGAGAGAGAGAGAGAGAGAGAGAGAGAGAGAGAGAGAGAGAGAGAGAGAGAGAGAGAGAGAGAGAGAGAGAGAGAGAGAGAGAGAGAGAGAGAGAGAGAGAGAGAGAGAGAGAGAGAGAGAGAGTTCCTAGTGATATAAGAGGGATTAAATAATTTTTCACAAAAACGACATTTAATTTATTACATAAGAAGAGGGTTAAAAAATAGAACATCATACCCTGAGATATATTTTGTAAATCGGTCAAATGTGAAATAGTTGTCTATTATTCTGTATCAAATTTAGATATTAGACAATAATAATTTAGATTTTACATTTTGAGTAATATGGTTATAAAGCTATGACCTATGATCTAGATAGCTAATGCTGTTTAGATTAGAGCATTCATAGCTAGCGATATGATGTAATTAGGAACGGCTATAATCTAGATGGCACAGTGGGGGGTGGGGAGGGGAGGCAGATGTTATGGCCTATACATTGATAAAGGGGGATTATTCTGTGCAGGGAGATGTGATTGTAGCAAGTTAGTAATTGCACTGCTTCATCGATCTCACACAGTGTAAAAGATTCTTCGATTATATAATATTGTTAAAGTTAATTATTCGGTTTGCCTGCAAAGATCTTAATTATTTCGAAGAAATAAATATATTTTTCCTATTCATTTTGCCTTCATTATAATTAGTCTGTTATTGTTCCCCAAAGTATTCTCGTTTAATATTAAAACAATATAAATAATGTCATTACAACTGATGGCTTGTATGCTTATTGGCAGTATATAATGAATCATTGTAAGAATCACATTAGTCACCTGCAATCAGCAATAGTTTTCGAATGTGGACTATTTCTTAACAAATCGTCTTAAGTCTTTTTTTGTAAATATAAGATTCTCTTCCGTTCTTATTAAAAAAAAAAAAAAAAAAAAAAAAATGTTTTTTTATTTGATTTATTAATTAATCTTTTTTTAAGAACCTTTAAATTATCAAATTATTTGTCATCATATCACCTCTTTGACAGTAAATTTGGTCGTATGTAGGTTTGTTTGAAAAAGTAAATCACTGGCCTATTAAATAGCCCAGATCGTGAGGTCCGTTGTGCTCTCAAAATCTTAAATTATTCTTTTAGATCTTTAAACATAAAATTAAAATAAATGAATGCCAGCATGCGTTAACTAGTTTATTTATGCAATAATGTATCCCTGAATTATGTATTTCCTTTATTTCATGCATAGTCAGGTACATACATAACTTATCTCTGCTACGTCATAGCTCTATACTGAGAACTTTGAATTTACCTGATACTCCTCAGGAACTCCTCGGAATAGGGGACACGTCAGTTATTAAGATAAAATTAGAGAGGAGAGTAGCAGTAAAAAGAAAATAACATTAAACAATTATTATTTAACATATAATTGTTTAAGATGTCGCGTCATACTATCATGGGAAAATGGGAGGAAAAAATAAAGTAATTATACTATTTTGCGCACAAGTACAAGTTTTAGGATATTAAACGATAAATATATTGAATTAAGAATAAATTTTACAAATCTTTGAGTTGATCGTTTGAACTATCATGAAAAAATTATATATATTTTTCCAAAAATGATTTCAAATTCCAGTATCCTAACAACCTGATTTTTTTTTTCTATATTTTCCTTTAAAAATACTCCAAAGTTTTTGTTTTTTTTAATAAAAGAAGAAATTAACACTATCTGTACAAAGGTCACACTTGGAATCTACTTGAGAAGCTGAAACTACACAAGATTTCTGACTAATTATATTAAAAAAATATATAAGCTTCCAATTAAAATTCAAAAACTTACTTACAGTTTATCAATATTATGATCTATTCGGACACAAGCATTTAAATACTAGAACATTAAACCATTCGATTTCTCTATTATCTAATCCAATCAATCCAAATGGATAAACTTCATAAACTCCACTAATTATGACCCCAATTGACATAAATCCCGCAGGTATTATTAGGAACATTAACATTAACGATAATCGATAAATATAATTTATAATATAATAGCTAATAAATAGGATAGTTATGTAAATTTATTTAAAGAAATGCTCCGGAGGATGGGCGTCGTAAAATGCGGGTTGTTTTTTAGTAAAGAAGTCCGGATCAAAAGTTGAAGAAGAAGTTCCTTTACTATCCAAGATGCTTGATTGTGTTTACGAACATCTTTCTTAAGTACATAGCTTCGACGCTCTTCTGAAAATAAAGGATTTTCTGAATCAGATCTTCTCCAAAAAATATTTACCTTACCAGTTTTGGTTGTTACCATAGCGATTTATAAATTCGTTATATTGATTTTACCTGGGCATGAAGCAATCGACGTTTGTAATTGATTTTTGACATGTGACTTTTTACCCGTGGCACAGTGCGGCCGCCAATAGACAAAAAATGCGATTATTTTTTTTAACTTGGTTTCCTTTAGTAATTCTTTCATAGGTCACTTTCATAGTGGCCTTTTAACCCATATTACAAAAGTAAAGGATAGAAATCATGTTTGAACAATTGGCAGATCGCTTATCTGTCTCATCGATACAATTTCAATTTATTGGGCCCTTATTTAATGTTAAGTACACATCAACGTCACTTGAAGTTTTAGTATGGCAGGCATCGAAAAAGGTGAGTAATAACCATTTTTTCATGTTTTTCCTTAATATCTTTAAATAAAATTTTTTCGTTAATATATTTATAACATTTAAAAAAAAAAAAATTCAAATCTACATATTTTCAATTTCGACCCAAAACATTATTAGTTTTTGAAATATTTTGATTTAATAACAAATATACATCATGAATATACAAATCATTCCTGCTTTGAACTGCTTTGAATGGTTCTTGGTTTATTATTATTAAAAGCATTGATGTAATTAACATTTTATATGTGTATTTATATTAATCGGACCCTTTAATATCTGCAAGCAGGAAAGCAAGCCACTCAAATTCAAAGCACAATTTAGAGGACATTAAAAAATATCTTTTGGGCGATGACGAATAATCTTTGGATTCACTTCAATCTCACCTACGTCATCTGATGAGAGTATGTCAACGAGCAGTGATTCAATATAATTTTCAGATGTACCTTAATCAATTCATGTATTGTAAATTTTATTGTTGTGATATTAGTTATTATATTTTAAGTCTAAAAAAACTTAATTTGTATTCAAAGATCATTAATATATTGTTTTTCTAATGATCAACTGAGAGTTTTCTTTAAAAGCCCGTTTTAAAGAAATTGAAATATGTCGACTTGATGTTGTTTTAAAAATGCTATGAAGATTTTATTAGTCTTTCCCGTAAAGAATGACTTCTGTCTATTTCGACCGTAAGAGCGCCGCACTGTGCGTGGCCTCAAAAGTGATACGGTTTTGGGTACAGATTCCTTATCAGAAATGAATATTGTTTGTTTATAACATTTTTCATTATAACGTTTAGGAGCTATGTTGGTTTGAACAAAAAAAATCAGGCTTAAAACCACTATTTTACTGATTCCTGATTCTTATTGGAAAATGAATACTCAAATCAGACAGACATGGTGAATAAATAAACATTAACGGTCTTTTTGTATTATTTTATTTTGTTTTCTCTTTTTATTATATATAAAAAATACTTATAGAAATAAATAATACAATCATACAGGGATGTGGAAACAAATAAAGAACATAAACGTATAAATGTCCACCTGGATTAACATATTTAATTAGAAAATTTATCTCTTTTACAAAACTATTATACTACCAACAGTTCTCTACGGATACGAAACATGGCCGCTGACGTTAAGAGAGGAACAACGCTATAGTTTTCGAAAATAAAGTACTGCGTAGAATATTTGGCCCAAAAAAAGATGAAGAAACAGGAAAATTTAGAAGGCTTCACAATGCGGAATTGCTCGAGTTATATCCGGTAAATATAGTCCAAGTAATAGCAGCGCGACGCTTAAAATGGGCATGTAAAGTCGTTGGGTTTAATAATGATCGAATCCCAAAAAAATTAATCAGTTTTGAGCCGTTGGGTAAATGACCGAGGGGTAGACCGAGACGAAGATGGGAGTATTGCGTCAGGGCCGACCTGGGGGATTTGGGTTTTGGAGGAGTGGGTTGGAGGGAAGTGTGCGGTCGACGGTTGGTGGTGTCGGCATCGAACCTTTGGGATCGCTTAGCCTTATTTATTTATTTATTATTTATCTCTTAAAGACAAATGAATCACAATATGTTTTTTTCCATTTATTGAAATTTACAACTGTACAAATATAAACATCTAGTAAATGTGTTGTTAATTATTATAATAACGTGTCAAAACTTAAAGGAAAAAAAAACTACTCATCAGTAACACTTTAATAACATTCCTACACTAGAAGGTCTCAAGGCTATCTTCTTTTCAGACGCCTCGAAGGGTTAGCGGAAATATACTGGGAAGTTAGTTGAGAGACTAGTGGAGTTGTGTGGTTATGGAGTTTACTATGATTAAGATCTTTATGGATAAGTTTATTTGTAACAAATTATTAAAGCTAGCAGCATTAAGGATTTTTCGAAGGATTTTGGATTGTAAGGATTGGTTGCGGGAAGAATGAGAAGGTTTAGTTGAGCCCCAAATCTCAATAAATGAGCCTTTTGTAGAAAATCAAGAGGTTTGAAGATTTGTCTACTAAATGTTAAAGAAGTCAAAAACAACGAAAAGTTTTCTGTAGAATCACAGGTAAGCCCAAAAAAAAAAAAAAAATTGAAAGCATATGAGAACATTGACGGTCAAGCAGCCTCTAAAACGTTCTCCATGTTATTCTTTCTTTAGCCGACAGACTCAAGAGGCCTTTAATTTTATCTTTACTACTGGTTTGGAAAATTTAATTCTGATGATGGCTAATTTATAAAAAAAAAATATATTTTTTTTCTGAAGGATACTTTTATGTTAACCGTTGTGTTTAATAATTTCTAATTCCAGGTTTATGTAGTGTAAACTTTATAGTACTTCTTCCCAAGGTGTTCATATTTGAAGTGAATAGATTTATCACTTGAGGTACGCATGATGATATAGAAGGATCAATACAATTAGGATTGATGAATTAAATGCCACTTCTATTGAGATTATTTTATTTGAAAACTAGTTTCGAATGCTAAACATTCATCTTCAGTTCTAAAACATACAATAAAGTTTTCAACACATCAGTACTATGTTTCATAGATTATATATACTAAAGTTTTTTTAAAAAGATAAGACAAGAAATCAAGCACAGGCACTACCTTCGAGGTAACTAAAACACTGAATTTGTGAGAAGTAAAAGGGGGGCAGGTAGGTTAAGTTTTAGATTTACAACGGGGTTTCCCTTATGACTCATTGGGTTTTTCCGTTCCTATGGGAAACAAATTTAAAATGGGGCTATTAGATATGTTAATCTGATCATTTAAACAAAAATCTGGATCGGTTTTTAAACGATTTTATTATTTCTAGTGATTCAAAAGTATTTAATTTTAGGCTATTTTCTACTTGATGTAATATTTTTATTCCCGAGTATTTATTAAATTTGTGGTTGTTTTCATTTAGATGGATAGCGAAATTGGAATTTTGGGTCTTATTAGTGTATGCTCTTATATGTTCATTTACTCTTTGATTTACTGATCGTCCGGTTTTTCCCGTGTATTTTGCTTCACAGTCATTACATTTTAATTCGTATACGCCGCTTTTTTGGAAAGGGTCTACTTTGTCCTTCGGTGAAGGGAAGTATGATGACAATGGCTTATCTATTTTAAATGCAGGGTTTAAACCTAATTTTTTAATTCTTTCCCGACTTTAGTGGATATTGGGCCGTAGTATGGTATCAAAATATATTTTTTAGGGGTAGCTTTATCCTCGGGGGGTGTTTTGTATATATTATTCATAGTTTTTTTATGTATTTGTTTTCTTAAAATATTATCGATTGTGGTTTTACTGTATCCTTTGTTGTTAGCTATAGTGTGAATCGTTTGTATTTCTTTGTTAAAATTTCGTTCATTTAGCGGTATATTTAAAAGGCGGTATATCATGCTATGAAATGCTGCGAGTTTGTGTGTTAGTGGTCTCCTGGCATTGTTGTCTATAACTACATCTGTGTGTGTGGGTTTATATTAAATTCTGTATATATTAAATTCGTGTTGTTTATTGTTTATGGAGATTTCTATGTCTAAAAATTTTTTAAAGTTTTATTGTTTTCTAACTCCAGTGTGAATTTAATTGAAGGGTGGATTTCGTTTATTTCGTTTAAGAAACTATTGATTTGTCTGGTCGTCCCAGACCATAGGCAAATTATGTCATCAACATACCGATACCATTATATGATGTGTTGAGCTAATTTTGAATGAAGGATTTTCCGTTCTAATTTATCCATAAAAAGATCTGCCAGAAAAGGGGTGAAAGAGGGGACCCCATTGGTAATCCTTCTTCCTGTTTATAGAATGTATTGTTAAATTGAAAATAATTATGTTTTATGCAAACTGACATTAAATTGTAAAAGTCTAATTTTTCTAGTGGTTGAAGATTAGACCGGAAGATTAGTTCTTCTAAAATTTCTATTGTTTCTGCAGGTGTTACTTAAAATACTTTTGAATCACTAGAAATAATAAAATCGTTTAAAACCGATCCAGATTTTTGTTTAAATGATCAGATTAACATATCTAATAGCCCCATTTTAAATTTGTTTCCCATAGGAACGGAAAAACCCAATGAGTCATAAGGGAAACCCCGTTGTAAATCTAAAACTTAACCTACCTGCCCCCCTTTTACTTCTCACAAATTCAGTGTTTTAGTTACCTCGAAGATGAGTGCCTGTGCTTGATTTCTTGTCTTATCTTTTTAAAAAACTTTAGTATATATAATCTATGAAACATAGTACTGATGTGTTGAAAATTTTATTGTATGTTGTAGAACTGAAGATGAATGTTTAGCATTCGAAACTAGTTTTCAAATAAAATAATCTCAATAGAAGTGGCATTTAATTCATCAATCCTAATTGAATAGATTTATATTGTTAAAAAAAACAAATGCATAGACATAAAAAAATGGTCTAGCTAGTTCAGTCATTCCTTTCCAAGATCACGAGGAGTGTGGAGATGTCACGTTTGAGATTGGATATGCAAAAGAAGTAAGCATTAGATAGGGGAATGGGCTCTGTTTTTAGCGCCATCATATTTCTTAGACCTATCCCTGCCAACAACTTCATTCTTCAGGTTTCATCACATTTATTTCTTAAGGGAATAGAAATATACCTAAAATATATTTTACAATGATTTTTTTCCTGTTTGAATTAATTTGTTATATTCAATAAATATTAAAAACTCCTCTAAAAAGGGCAGTGGGTCATATGGCTACGAATCCATTCATACAATATTTACAATGAAAAAAAAAAAAGAAAGAAAAATGACAAAAAATAAAATAAAGAAATACACTACACAAGATACTAATTATCATGTAAAATAAATTAAAAAATAATAGTCTAAAGAAATTACACTATACATGTAATATATACTAGCATCCTGGAGAACAAAGAAATAAACTTATGAGAGGGCAAACTAGGCCTAATGTAATCCCAACACTGCGTGTCATAATACACAGTAGAAGCTGAAAGAGAGCCATGACACAGTTGCTCAGGACTTGAGCGTGGAATCTGGCTATTGCCGTTTTATTCTCCGAGGTGGGGTTTAATGACAAGTAGGCCTGAATAATGTATAAACCATAGGGTTGGAATACTTCGAAAGCTTTTGATCGAATTTTCAAAATTTAAAGGGAATGAGGTCAAGGATGGAAGTTGTATTGAGATCATTGTGTTGGGCTTTATTGAAGACGTTATACAGAGCACTTACCAATAATATGATGGAATTTAGATTGGAAGAATTGAATGGGTTTAATATTCAATTTATTTGCTGTTCCTTTTGTTTGAAACTTTGTCATAGCGACGATTAATAAATTTTAATACACTATTTCTCCACTCAAATTCTCTATAAATCAGGCCATTAATAAAATTTCAAATAAAACTAATTCAATATTTCAATAAATACGTAGTCATATGATATTAGAAATAATCGTATTACCCAAAAGCAAACAAATTAGCTTTTAAATTTTATTTATAGAATTTACCTAGACAAAAGACTAATATGGATCCCACATACTCGACTCAAAAGGCAAGAACTCAACAGATGCTTCAGCCAATTGTATAGACTACTAAATAAGACATCTCATCTATCCATTAAAAATAAACTTCTCCAAAAAAAAAATATCATTAAACCTATTTGGACTTATAGACTTGAACTGTGGGGGGGGCAGCATAAAGTCAAATATCAATCGCATTCAATCCTCTAATCCAAAATTCTCCGAACTATAGTAAATGCTCCTTATTATGTTTCCAACAAAACCCTACATAACGATCTCAATATTCCATACGTCCTCGACCTCATACCTCTTAAATTTTCGAAATTCCATCGCAACGTTTCCTTTCATCCTAACCTTCTGGCTCAACCTTTATCCATCTCCACCCATCCTGATAAACCTACCTCGCAGACTAAAACGACAGTGGCCCCGAGATCATTTGTAAAATTTATTTATTATGGAGTTCTGGCAATAGCCACTGTTTTACAGATCTGCCAGGATCTGATGATTTTTTAAGGCCGAAGGACATCCTTGGCCACTCTCTCCATCCACAATTAGAATTAGCTTTTTCGTCCTTAAGAATAATATGTTTTTAACGGTTTTTTAAGTTATCCGAAGGATAACTTCCGCCATTGTTGTCCTCCTGGATACTGTTTTAAAATATTTAACGGTTTAAAGATGGCGGACTTTCGCCATTGTTATTCTTAAAAGGACAATTTTTTGAAATATTAGACTGTTTAACTGTCTTAAGATGGCGGAAGGATATTCATTCGTTGTTAACTCAAGTTTTGCGAACTATTTGATATGAGAAAGTATTGAATTTATTATGGAAGGAACATTATATTTACTAAGAATTTATTATGGATGCAGCAATATTTGAAATGTAGATTGTAAAAAAAAAAAAAAATGGGTATTCAAAGGTTTAGTGATGCCCTAAAGATTTTCTTCTGTGCCCAATTAGTGTTACACTGTTTTACATGTCTGATATCATGAAATAAAAAGTAATACTTAAATTTATTCAATTTGAATGACAATGCTACTATTTTATCTACAAATGTACAACATTTTTCGGGACATTAATTCCCATCTTTAGGTTACTAAAATTTTTTTATTGATTAAACCAATAGCTACATAAGAATTTTTACAATCTAACAACAATTTCACTATTTTGATAATTCCTGTGGTTTAACACTTTGTCAATTATAAAAAAAAAACACCTAACCTATTATAAGTTTAACTGTACAATGTCCAAATTCGTGTTTAATTAGCTGTGGCTCGGTTCTCCTCCTCCCTTCTCTCATCTCTCTCTCTCTCCTCCGGCTTTTCACTCTTTCTCAGATTTTTCTATTTTGCGAAAAAAAAAAAAAACATATATTGTACATTTTTATTTTAGTATTTGGTACTAGTATATTTTCCCTCTTATTAGAAAATCATTTAAAAGCAAACTGTTGAAACAAATGTTAGGAGGTTAGACCAGAGAAAAATGTTTATTTCCTTAGACCAATACACCGAAATGGTAAAACGTACTGTTAGGGGAACCTTATCGAGGAATGCTTTCCTTTCAATTAATTACGGTTGAATCATTTATATCACCGTAGTAAGACCTATTTTAACTAACCTAGTCAAACATCCGCAACAATCTAAAATACTTAATTCTCTTAATTTTATCACAAACTTACAATTATCTTAATATTTCAAATGTTACTTATATCGTCTGAAGTAGATTCTTCATAATTATTTTTGAGCTCATTAGGTTCTCAATCTGCTTCAAATATTCAACAATCTCTTTGGTTACTTGGAAGTAAGACGGCCTCGCTTAACCAGTCAGAGGCGTATTAATTTTCATGATATCCAATATTCCTTAAATTTACTGATTTATTTGTTTATGCAGTTGTAACTGCTAATAAATAAAGAAATTTTATATTGAATCGCAGGTTTCGTTGTGCAATCGTTGTGAAGAAATTGCATGGTTGATTGTATATCCATGTAAATTAGTCTCCGTTGCCCATTGTCTAGTTTGAAAAGTCTGGAAACCAATAGAAGTTTTTTCTTTTTTAAATACAGTAGCAAGTTGATTCTAGAAAGAAACGGTTCTTTAGTTAATTGCCTGCCTAAGCTCATTATTCCCTTTCTATTCCTATAGAAGAACACTGCTTTGCCTTGGAATGTCACATTCAGACAAGTCTGTATAAGAATTGAAAGACCAAGTGAAAAGAAAATAAGTTAGAGTTACGAGACAGGTAACTTTTAAAATTCCTGGGAGCCAAGGTTATCGCTAAATTAACGAAATAAAAATCGTATATAAGCCAGTACACATCAATAGTCAATTTCAGTAGGTTTTCAAACCTTTGGTCAAGTCTCAAAAAAATATTTTAACGTAACTTCAAAATCATGTTAATTTCTTAACTCATGAAAAGGGCAACTTAAAGGACGTATTTAGATCCTGGTATGCTACATTTATTTAGGTATTCAGAAATATTGAAATTTAAAAAATAAAAGAAGTCATTGAATTTTAGAGTTGTTTCCACTCTTGACCCACCGCACAGTGGGGGAGAACAGCCAAAAAGCGGGGAAAAAACTCTTTTTCTCGAGAACGGTCAGTCCCATCGAGCTGCAAATAGTCTCATTCGATTCAGAAAAGAAAAATACACAACAATTCAAAAATTACATCATTTTCTTTAATAAAACTGAGAAATATTTTAAATTATTTTATAAAATCTTATTTAACATAATTTTAATTTAATTTAACATATATGAATGCTAATTTAACTTCATTATAACAAAACAATGGGTTTCCTCTTTAAATAATTACATTCTTATGTCGGTTAGTTCAGAGTAATTCATTATTTACCTACATAATGAATGATAGGACGGCTCACATATCAATTGGAGTTCTTCAAATCTACATTTATTTCTTTTAAGTTGAGGCCTCATGTACGTAATGTAAGGATCTAATGATTCTAGTAGCTTATGAAACATATCATAATATTAATCTTTCAATCATCCACTCATAAAACCTAATTTTAAACTTATGTCTATTAAAATTAACCGATTTCAACTTTTGTTTATAATGAGGGAAAACCGTTTATTAATTGCACAAAATTGTAAAGTTATCAAATCATCCGATTCCAAAGGATACTTCTCGCTGACAAAAGTTTCTAATGAACAGTCACTAAAAAATACCTCACAGAGATCGGAATATTTTATTTTGATTCATGAAGTGAATATATATGTTAACACTTTTTGAGAAGAAAGCAGACTTAAAACCGCACTGGAGTATTTTTTTTTTTTTTTTTTTTTTGTAATGTAATTTTAATTAAATTTATCATATAATCACCTATTTGTATTGCCAAAATTATTATATTTAAAAAATAAAAAACAAATTGATTTTTTCCATGGGCGTCTATAAGTAGAATAAGACATAACTATATCTCAGAAAATGCAAAAAAATAACTTAGACATCTACCCCTAAATCTTTGTTTGATCATTTGAGAATTAGATCACTTTATTCGTATGTCTGAATCCCTTCCTTAGGTTTAGTATATAGTGTTTGTAAATAAATCAACATAGGGACCACAAACAGACTAATCTCAACTTTGTAAACAATCGTTGTTCTTTTGCACAATTGTTATCAGTTGTCAATAAAATTTATAAAGATATTAAGTAGTGGTATAAGCTTTATAGTGATGATAGTGTTTAACCGGAGCTCATTGGAGCTTTTTTTGTATGACCACCTATGTCAAACAATACTGGTTAATTTTTCCCTCTCGCTCTAGTATATTTTTGATAATATATTTCATACATAGGACCAATCTAATATTTTTTGATTATTCTTTAGTGTTTGAACTACAAATATGTCAAGTTTCATGGGTTTATCTATAAAAATAAATCCACAGTTACCTAAATGGTAGCTCCATAGAAATAGGCCATATAGGGGTGGAGTATTATTGTCCAACTTTAGAATGCCTCGGAGTCGCAAATAAAAATGAGGTTGAAAAAAACAAACTGGAAATGTTTGCACCAACTAATAATGAATACAATGGCCCATCAAACAGGACAAAAATAATAAAGTCGTTTTTAGAGTTTTTTCCGTGTTTGCCCCACTGTGCGGCGTAGCATCTCTTATTAAAATAAGACTAAATTATGTTTCTGATACTTGAGCTATCGAACTGAGTAATGATCTATATTTTCATTGTAATTTTTAAATGTCAACCCTTACGTTTGGGGGCAGTGCGTTTCACTTTTGAAAAACTATCACCGCCCCAAGTGAACGCTGCTAGAAAATTATTATAAGGCCAACGATGCCCAGACTATATAATAGCGAAGAAAAAAAAATTTACCAGTTGAAAGTATTAGAAATTTGGAAAACCTGAAATAATATTAATAAAAATAAAAAAAAAAAGTTATAGGAGAACACTATTGAAAATTATTATACTTTCAAACTTGGTATATAATAAAAAAAAAAAAATAATAAAAATATCTCCTGATCTTAACCACATGGACTATTTCGTCTGGGGATATCTCAAGGAACAAGTCTATCGTTCTAAAGTGACAAACATAGACGATTTGAGAGCAAGGATCTTCGCCGCTGCAGAAAAACTTCGACGTGTTCTCAGTTTTGGTGTGACAGTTAGGAGTATGAGAAAACGGGCACGTCTGTGTATAGCGGAGAACGGCTTCCAATTTGAACATAAATTAAAATGATTAAAAATAAATGAATTTTAAAGATTAATGGTGAGTTTCTATGTATTTGTTTTTTGTTTTTTTTCAAATCTAAAATGCAAAACTCTCAAACATTAACAATCCTTGAACCATCATTTTTTCTCTTAATGTCATCGATATCTTGGTTTCAAAAACACCAAATTAAAAAATGAAGAAGAAGCGCAATTAAATAAGATATTTTTCCTCAAATTTGCTGCCATCTGAGACCAAAATTGAAAACTCTGGATTACTTTAAACATTTTCCGATTCACAAAATTTTTCACTTATTTTGTTGTTCTGGCTGAAATAAAGCACAAAAAAGAGGCACAAATAATTTGCCATGGTAATAATCTTATTGAAAAATTAATGTAGATTTTAACGGTGCTATCATATTTTCGGAGAAATTTTTAGATTAAAAGATATCACGGTTTTTCGACACCAGGTAGTGGTATCTTTCAAAATCGAGAAAAAAACGAAATTATTACGAAATGGTTGAGAATCGGACCATGGTTAATATAACTTTTTTGTTCATTTTTTGATGTCGAATCTACTGGTGAAGTTTGTCCCACGAGTAGCAACTCACCCTGTATATATACCTATAAATATATATATATATATATATATATATATATATATATATATATATATATATATATATATATATCCATATATACACTTAAAAAAAACAACTAGAAGTAAGGTGGTGAGAAAAAAAGAGGAGTTTATTTTGTTTGAAGCGTCTTCAGCATACAGAAAAACAGCAACTCTGCTTTCTTTTCGGGAAGTCTGAATCGGTGTGTAGTTAAGGTGTCAAATTTGTTCTCCTTTTTTTTTTTTTTTTTTTTTTTTTTTTTTTTTTTTTTTTTTTTTTCTATATATATTTATATTTTATGACACGTGGTTACATATTTCTGCCAACGTTGGTGAACTGGACTTTCTATAATTTTATTGAATAGGTTATTCTCAGATTGTGATTGAATATTTAAATACTTTAGGTTTATAATTTCTTTTATAGTCAGTAATTGAAGCTTTCAAGCTATGGGAGATTACTTCAGTAAACTAATAATAAAGAAATTATATTGTCGGGCTTTAAAATCTTGTTTGAAAATATATTGCTTTTCACTTAGCATGAATACAATTTAATTACTAGTAGTTCCTGACCACCAGTTTAGATTTCGTCAGTTTCACTCCACTACCCAGCAGTGCCATCGTGTGTTGGATATTATCTCATCTGCATTGGAGCGCAAGATGTATACTATCCTCACAACCTATGCTGATGACACCAGCGTGTTATCAGTCAATGAAGATGCATATGCTGCATCCCAAACATTCCAGTCACATATCACTTCCCTGTAAGAATGGTGTCATAAGTGGAGAGTTAAGATGAATCCTAGCATATTCCAGCAAATAACCTTTACCCTCCGTCGAAAACCTAACTCATCCTGTCCTCCTGTATCCTTTAATAGTGTACCGCTAAATAATGTGGAACAGATACAATACCTTGGATTTTATCTGGACAAGAGACTTACCTGGAACCCTCATACAAGATTGAAAAGACAAGAAGCTGCACGTCGATTTCGACTGCTACAACACTTATTTGATAAACGTTCAAAACTCCTGATTCACTATAAGAAACTCATCTATATGACGATCATCCGACCTGTTTGGACTTACGGTATAGAATTGTGGGGATTCGCCAAACCATCGAATTCTTCCCGCATCCAATCACTCCAATCCAAAATCCCTCTAAAAATCCTTAGTGCTCCTAACTTAGTGCTCCTAACCTAAATGAAGTGATCCACAATGACCTTAATATCCCTTATGTCGCTGGTTTGGCACGAACCAGATACCTTTCCTTTCATAATAAACATACTCCGCATCAAAATCCACTTGTTGCACAACTTGCTTCCCATTCCATTCCTGGCAATCCTCCGAGGCGCCTGAAAAGAAGATGGCCTCGGGATCTTCATCTTTTCTTCTTTCGTAAATATAAGTATTTTCTAGATGTGTTTTCTAATACAGTTGTAAATTTCTATATAATATAAGAAAAAAAATTACTAGTAACACGTCACTCCTTAAATTAATTCTTTTAGATCACTGTATCATATAATGTATTGTATATTCATAATCCTATGTTTTGCTTTAGTGAGAAGAAATTGTATTTAATGAGTTTTAAATAATTGCATACTGAGTATCGGTGCTTACTGTGTTAATATAATTACTTTTATGAATATTCCCAATTTTGTTAGGCAAACATGACTGCAAAGGAAATAATCCGTTTTTAGATTAATGCTTACCAGTATTCTACATATCCGTAACCAGCATAGCAATCCGTGTACTTAAATAAATTATAACAATACTAATAACAGTTGATAGCTTCTTTGATCTAAAAATCATATTTCTTATAGTTATCACATGCAATGGTTCCTCTACTGATTCACTGAGAGATTGAGTTATATCGGAAGTGGTGTTGGACCAATATTAGTTTTATCTCTTAGCACGTTAATTCCATTATGATTGTTTATCTTTGGTAATTGGCTGTAGTTCTATCTCTAGCTCAAAATAAGGTCATTTGGGAAGTAATGGGTCAAATGGGAAAATTGCCTTTGATGATATGTTTCATTGGGAGGGGAAGTGGGAAAATTTGCGGCAATCAGTTTACTCTATCAGCTACATAATTACTAGGCTGCTACTGATTACGGTTTCGATGTTGGATCAATAAATATTTGTTTATGTCGAAGGAATTGTGATCTGGATGTAACTAATAATAACAAATAGAAAAGTCCAACAGGATTTCAAAATAGTGGTTTAAAATTAGGATATAAAAAAAAAAAAATTATTTTGTTTTTATTTATTTTTTTTATTAATTGCTTTAAAGTATAAACTTTATGGCAATTGAGTTAGCCAATAACAATAATAATTACATGATAGTAAATAAACAATAAATACAAATAGAAGAAGAGTTTTACATGTCATATTATTAACATTAAAAGAAAAAGCATTTTATATTATAATAATTTAAAAGAACAAAAGATTTTTTTTTTCTTAGAAGCTATAATGATATATACGAACAAAGAAAAATAAAATAAAATAAAAATAAAAACATACATTTTTACAATTTATATTAATTGATATTAATTACTGTTTAGAGTCACAGACGTTGTAGCAGCAATCGCAACGGAATCCAATATTTTATTTAGTTAATTCAAAAGAAATAAATCAATTACTTTTTGCTAGCATTTAAAACACTCAAAATAAATAGGAAGACATTATTTATCTTTTCTATGCTGTTGTAGGATAAAATATATTCCAAAGATAGACTTTGATCTGTTTAAACTATTTAGTCTTTTAGGTATTTCTTTCGACAATTATCGTGTCTTTGGCACTCTAACAACACATGTTTTAAGTTATTTGTGATAAATAAGCTACAATCTTTACATTTTTCATCAGCTTTAATTTTTAAAATATTTAAAAAAAATATTTTCAATTAGGCATCTTTGGCTATTCTCAGTTGGCCAACGGTTCTTATTTTGGTGATATTGATGTTATATTTTAAATAATCTCCCGGCTGGGGTTGTTAAGTTATTATAATAGAGTTAAGTTATTATAATACGATTTAAGATTAAAATCGTAATTCCTTTCTTATTTACATGACAGCTGTAAATTGTGGTAAAAAGTTTTTATTTGGTCTCGTCTGTATCGCGATGTAAAAAGTATGTCCTCTTTCTGTACAAAGGTTTTGTGATTTTGCTGCATTATTGGAAACCAAAATATTAAGTGGCGTATGTTACACTGCGTGTATGTGAATTCGAGGTTAAAGGCTTTAAATAAAAGAAAAGTGCGAAGATTTAAAGCAGTTAATATGAGCTTTAAAATGAAATCAGGATCAGGGAATGTTTCAGCGGCCAGAGATGCAGCTTTAGTCGTTCCACAAATTCAATCCTATTCAAGACAACTGCATAATATCTTTGATGTTTAGGAATTATCCAACTTTAGTCAACAAAAGAAAAGCTTGTTTCAACTAGTTCACTACTGAACTAGCTCGTTTGCATGGAATCGAGCTTCTCCCTCATAGAGCATGTTTGGTAAAGCATGATTTTTTACAAATTTGGATTCTAAATTTAAGATCTATAGGAACATCATTAAACGTAATTGGTTAATGTATAATCCTCCTCTGAAACGATACTCTTGATGAAACTCAGGAGTCCTAGTAGGAGCCGGGAATAGAGCTTTATCCTCCCACAGGATCCTCATCAGGTCCTTGCAAGCATTTCGGCCTCAGATCCCCTACAATTCTTAATGACGGTTCTCAGAAAGTAGCCTGTTGGCCTTTTTATTTAGAAAATTTTCTTTTCCTATTTCCTTTATTTTCTAAAAAGTTTAAGGTTGCAATGCCATTATAATGAATATAGATAATATTTTTTTATTTGAAAATATTTATAATGCTATATAATGGATATTGTGCATTAGTAATACAGAAATCATAAATAAACATAAGTATTTGTAATCTCATTTTTATTTTTTTTTTTTTTATTTTATTTTTTTTTATTATCGTCTAGGCCATCAAAGAACCACGTTATTTCAACTGACTTTTCCCCTTGCCTGGGATTCTAACTTTTGCCCACTATTCCCGCATTCGTTTCATAGTTTCTCTTCATTGAAATAATTAATTTACTAATGCCTGGTTTCTAGAAAAAAAATTATCGGTTTGCTAGCTATAGGTTCGCTAAGTAGATTCTGCATAAATCCAACCGATAGAGTTAGTGTTGGGGAGGGGGGCTTTTCACTTTTGGAAAAAAACAATTCCCAACCCCAATGAATGCTGGTAAAAAATTACTTAGAAAAATGCCCAAACATAAGTTTTAAAGATTGGGAAACCTGAAATAATTAATGGCATAAAAGACAAGAAAACAAAGAAAATTGAAATTATAAATGAACACCAAAAATTAAAAATATATTTTCTTAAATGAGTGAGGATATAAATACATATAAACATTAAAAATATCGTGGTGAGAAATTTAAGTGTAAAACTAGAAATAAACAAATAAAAAAAAAGTTTCTCCTAATAATATTAAAAATCCCCTATTGTGATTACAAAATAAACCAAATTAAAATACATACCAAAAAAAAATTTAAATGTCTCTTTTCCCTTTTTTTTATATATTGGTTCAAGTTACGTGTTACTGTGCTTGAGGGTCCCTGGTGCAATCTTCAATCCATACGGTGAGTTGCTGCATATTCCATGGGCAGGGGGGTGAGTAAAAAAAAAAGCCTGCCGGTGAGTCTCGAGGATGAAGTTGGTGAGATTTGCGCCTAACTACTTCTTCCAGGGAGGTCTGGCCCAGACTGACCGTTGAGTCTCTTATCTCCCGAGGCGTACGTAAATAACGTAACTTGAACCATAAACACTTAACTTGAACCCTAAACACGCTATTTACACTACATATTGTTCATTATAAGTTACTCCTTCACTATAGAAGATGAGAATATAAAAAAAATAAAATAAAATAAGATATTAAAATTATCGGGCTTTAACAGTTAGTGTAGTTGTTTATATTTATGGAGCTTCTTTAGTTAAAATCGTCTAATGCTTCTCGAAACCATATTTAAAAATTCAAGCTTTAGTGTTAGAATTTATCATGATTTGATGATTTTTAAAACGTCCTGTATCTTATCAATATCTCTAACCTAAGAAAAGTGTTGCCTGGATACTAGCTAACTTATTCGTTTGCTAACTTAGATGCTTGTTAACTAGCGGTTTGCTAACTATTGGTTTGTTAAAATTATAGGATCGAATTTGATAAGATTTCTCCTGATGTGTAGGATTACTTATTTATAACATATTTTCTCAATGATAAACTCTCTTTTCTAGCTGAAAACAGAGGATGACTAGGGAACAAAGGGATTTTTTTTTTTTAAGAGGTAAAAGTTAAAATCAAACACATTTTTATACTGATTGAAATTTTATTGTTGTATATACACCACGAAAAAACACGTTACAATCGTTATAAGTGTTTACCATATGTCTTTTTTTTTTTTCGCTTTATTTCAATGCAGAATTTCAATTTTTAAATATTTGACGAGTAATTAAAATAAATTTCTCTTTACCTCTAGTATATTGCGATTGGTATCTTTGCGATTTCTACAAATCGTTATTTGTATGGTTGGATGTATGTTTGTACGATGGTTTCGTCTTTAGAAAAAACGAAAGAGAGAAGGATAAGATAGTAATGGGAAGGAATAAATGAAAAAAAAAATATATATATTTATATATACAGTAATTTTTTTCAAAATTTTTGATGTATGATGGGGTCTTTATTTGGTTTTTGTATCATTAATACTCCATTCATTTCTGAATGAAAACATAAAATAAATCAGTCATGTCCTGGGGCTTTTTTTTTTTTGGTAATTTTTGAATTTCTAGAATTACTTCAGATGGCTTAAAAGGCTGGTGGAGGCAACGTTCTTATAAGGGGGTTGTCAAGGTATCTTGTAGTTAATTTCGGTCATTGTCATATGAATGAAACAGTCGATAGATGTTGAAGGCTTGTCTTTTGAGTGGTGCTTTGATGTAAAAAGCCTCCATGTTGGAGATTTGGTATCAAGTTACCTGTTTGAATTTTTGGATTTGTCGTTTTAATTCGTTATTTGTTTGGTTGGGGTTCGATGGAGTCTGTTAGTCTGCCAACCTTACGAGCTCTTCTTTGATTCTGACAAATATACTGTGGATAGTTTGGCTGATAAACTTTTCTTGTTTTTTGGGGATTTTGGTAAACGTAATTATTTCTTTCCTGTTTTCATTGGCTGAGAGTTTTTTATTTATTGTTTCGGCAGTCCCAATTACCTTGGATGAGTGTGGGGGTTCTTCTTTCATACATGGCTCTTCAAATAAGATCAATAAGGGTTCAGAACAGAGGTGCTAGTTCTAACAGGTACGGACTGTACATGTAAACGTCTCGATGTAGGTTCTGTTGGAGAGCTGTTTCTACCTCTTGGAGTAGTTAACCGTCATAGTTGATTTTTTGCATTATAGTCACCTCCTGCTAGAAACATCTTCCAAGGCTACAAAACATGTCAGAGGTGTGGAGTACACCGTGCCTTGCTGTCTGGTGTAATTGGAATATGTTTAGAGTGGTGTTTGAGACATGTTTTGATGATGATGGCAGTCCCACCGTGCGAAGTAACTGTAGATGGTATAGTCCGGTATGCTTATTTTTCGTGAAGTGAGGTGGGTTTCTGTATGGATGTCTGTACGTTTCTCGTGTAAGTAAATTCAAGTTCTGTTTTATGTTGTCCGTTCGTCCTGCAGTTAAATATATTGTCCATAAGCTGGGTTGAAGGCTTGTCTGATTTGTGTAAGTTGTTGGAACCTAAAGTTGAGTTATCTAAAACCATTTAACAAATTCAATAAGCTAGGGAGGCTGAGCAATGTTCTGTGAACGATTCTGTTGCTGTCTTCCTGCTGGACAATGGAGGTCCTTGCTGCTGCATTCTTGAAACTAGTTCAGTGGGCTGAGGTTGCTGTGGGTCCTTGCATTCTTGGAACCCAAGGTTGCTGTGAGATAGATTGAGTAGATGAAAGGGTGCAGACCTTCGATGATGGAGAACTCGTGAATTTCTCATGTTTCTTAACTCCTTCAAGATTTGACATCCTCTGTAGTTCGCAGGATGTGCGCCCTGGCAATTTGCACATGTAGCTGGGGTATCACGCGTTTTCTGGCATGAGGAACTTGCGTGTGTTTGGCCGCATCTTACACATTTGGGTGTGTAATTGCAGTAGGTCTTAGTATGACCGTACTGTTGGCACCGATTGCATTGAGGTATCATCCTCTTCTTTCGTGGCTCTTCAATTATTACTCGAGTGTAGAAAATGCTTTTAATTTGGTAGATATTATCATTGTATGTTTCTTTGGTAATATCAACGAAAAACATTGGTAAAGGTAGTTTTAACCTTGATATCACATTAGTAACATTAGTTGCTTCATAACCTTTACTTTTTAAGGCATCGATGATAATTGATTTTGGGGTTGAATGATGTAGGTTTTTTATTACTACTCTTGGACATCTATCTTGGGGTAGCTGGAACGTGTGAAATTCGGCATTTTGTGTTCTAAGTGAATTCACTATAGCACGATATGATTCCGGAGTCTCTGGGTTGATGCAAATATTTTTTGGTGTGGTTTTTAACTGAAATGTAGATGGGCCACTTACCTGTTCTAAAAACCCAACAAACGCTGGGTAGTTTTCTACTCCTTTTACGAAAATCGGTGGAGGTCTAGCTATTGGAGCAGTTTGTTCTGACCGGTTGGATATATTTTGTGAGTTATCACTTAAAATACTGAATTTATTGTGAACAGGGGTGATAGATGGGAGGTTATTTGGCTTCTTTTGCTTCCTGGTATCTCTTTCTATTTCTGAGAGACGTTTACGACCTGTAACGATTTCCCAGACACCTTGTTCATTTTGAGAATTGTTTTCCGCTATACTATCCGTAGCATCCATATTAGAAATGATTGTTGATGATGACGCTGCTTCGGTCATTTTTTAAGTGTCCTATCACACAATAAAAAAGGAAAAAAAAAAAAAAAAAAAAAAAAACTTATTCAGAAGGTCACTAGTATCTTCTACAATTCATTTTTCACAAATAAAAGATCATTTTTCAAAGTTATTACCAGTAAAAAAAGTAATTTTAGGAAAATATAACCTTTAACAACTTTTATCACTTTAATCACCATATGATCACTCCAAAAAAAAAAAAAAAAAAAAAAAAAAAAAAAAAAAAAAAAAAAAAAATAAACATTTTTTAACACATTTTAATACTGATTGAAATTTTATTTTTGTATATACCACGAAAAAACACGTTACAATCGTTTTAATGTTTACCATATATATATATATTTTTTGCTTTATTTCAATGCACAATTTCAATTTTTAAATATTTGACAAGTAATTAAAATAAATTTCTCTTTACCTCTAGCATATTGCGATTGATATCTTTGCGATTTCTACAAATAAAAAAAAAACGAAATGAAAAAAATATATATATATTTATATATGATGACCTCTCATTTCTGAATGAAAACATAAAATAAATCAATTAAAATGAAAACCAAAATAAAAATAATTATAAGCCTACCTTGTAACAAACAACGTAAGTTATCCAATACTGGAAGAGATATCACATCAAATTCGATCCAATAACTTTAACAAACCAATAGTTAGCAAACCGCTAGTTAACAAGCCGCTAAGTTAGCAAACGAATAAGTTAACTAGTATCCAGGCAACACTTTTCTTAGGTTAGGGATATTGATAAGATACCTGACTTTTTAGAAATGATAAAATAATGATAAATCCCAACACTGAAGCTTGAATTTTTAAATATGGTTGTGAGAAGCATTAGACGACAATATAATATACGATTTTAACGGAAAAATTTCCATAAATTAAAACAACTACACTAGCTCTATCTGTAGAATTTGTGTAGAATCTACTTAGCGAACCTATAGCTAGCAAACCGATAAAGTTTGTCTAGCAACCGGGCATAAGTATTGTATGAATGGATTTATCATCATGAATATTATTATCTATTGCTTTCGATCAAGACAGGCTGTAATATCTCCATTTTGTTTAAATATTTTTCAAACTTTGTCCACATTTTCGGATTTAGCATTAAATTTTCTATAAGAGCAGAGTACATTTAACCTGGAATTTCACAAACTTGTGACCTAAAGAACAGTTTGATCTTAACCTTATGTAAGGAAGTTACAATGTCTTAAATTACTTCAACACCGATTTTCGAAAAAAACTATCCACTAAACTGCAAATCTTACAAAAACTTGCAAATGTAATCTTTTACACTAAAAGATATTACCCTTGTATAAAAAACTAACATCGATTTTCACTAATTATGTCAGTTTTCAATAACTGTGATATTTTAATACTATTAATTTTATTAGAAATTATTATTGGCATGTTTATGTCTTTTAGCCGGACTCTACAGTTTATTTTTTTTATTTATGTAACGTTTTTGTCATACAATACAAGAGCGTGTAGCTTTGTTGGTCTTGGTCGGATCTAAAGTTGACGAAAAGTTACTTATCAGAAATTCCATGAAGAATATTTTTTATATATATATATATATTTTTTATATATATATATATATATATATATAGAATAATTTTCCAAAATATATATATAGTGAGAGTCGTTTTGAAATATACAAACCCTTTCAGTAAGCTATTCCGAGTTAAATCGTGAAAGAAGTATTGAATAACCAGCCTTCAAGTGTTTGACTGAAGCCTTTGAATATAATTTAATCACAGGCCCGATGAATGTTATGTTCTTAGAACCGGGAGTGTAATAACCGATGCGTAGAATTCAATAGAGTGTGGGCTTTAACTTAACAAACAATAACTCTTCAAGTGAATTAATTCAATACGATATATGCTAGTTAGTTTCCTGGAAGCGCCCTTCCAAGGAGGCGTATTTTACACAATTTTCGTTTAAATTTACGTTCTATGTCCTATTCCCTACACATCCAATACAGCTGACATCCCGACTCATCCTAGCAGAGTCTAATGACACATGTGTGTTATCAGTAAATCATAAACCTTTTATAACACTCCAAACACTCAAACCTCAAATCATAAACCTTAAAAAATCATGTCAAATTGAAGATTTAAAATAAATCCAAAAAAAAAAACTCATCAAATATCCTTTACCCTTCGTCTTAAACCTACGACTTCTTCTCCTACAGTATCCTTTAATAACATTCCACTGATCCTTGTTGAAGAGATCCGCTAACTAGGGCACCAAATGGACAAACTTGGAATCCATATGCAAGAATAAAACGACAGGAAACAGTTTGTCAATTTCGACTTCAACATTCACTGGAAAAACGTTCAAACCTTCCGATCTATTCAAAAGAAAAATTTATACGACAGTTACAGACCTATTTGAACATATGGAGTTGAGTTTTGGGGCCCAAAACTAAACCATCGAATTCATCTTATATCCAATCCTTGCCATCCTTCAAAAAATCCTTGATGTCCTTACTTTGTCAAAAATATACTTTGTTGTATATTTCACAAAGACCTTATTGTACACTAAAGGGAAATTGGTAAAGAAAAGTAGTAAAATGCGAAAATTTGTGAAATCATAATTATTGTTAGATAATATGAAATTATAGAATTCTTTTAGTAAATTAATCTTAGTCATAAAATCCAGTGAGAAAAAATATGGTAATTGAGGAACAAAACAGGAAATACAAACGCAACCGCCTTTGGGCCTGGTCCAATGTTATGTATTTTATAATATTAAAACATTTCTCTTAGTCTCCCTTTCGCAGGCCAACAGGGGCACATTATAACTTGGCTCGATTCCCGCCATCAAGGTTTGAAGCTGGCCCGCAAAAGTTGTCTGATTTTCCAAGTCAATGAGCCAGTTACGTGAGGTTTTGTTCGAGGGTCTTTAGCAAATTAATACCTTTTTTTTATAAATGTTGTTAAGAATGCATCCAGCCTTTACTCTATATTAATTTAATTTCGTACTTATAATAAATTTATCTTATTTTGTAAGATATTAATTAAAATTATATTACAGAATAATAGTTGAATAAAAAGATTTAAAAAAAAAAATTGCGAAAAATAATTTTTTTTTTAATATAAGAAGATTCATAAACTTTTTTTGTTATTCTCAAGACATTTATAGCCTCCAATATAGTTACTTTTCTACATTCTGTGAATAAAAGTTTTAGTCTTCGATTTAAAAAAACATCTTATGATGCAAACTCTATCGAATTTTGGCTGTGATATTTTTTCTTTTAAAATGTGGTTTTGTTGTAAAACAAATGGTAGTCGGTTAGTAAGAAGTCTGAAAAGTATAGTAGATAAGAAAAGGCTCATAACCATGCTCAAACAATTTTAGCGAGGAAATACGTGAGACGTCCTCACGTTTCATTTATGTAGTGCGTGAATTACTCAAGTATTCGAGAATTATTATCTTACTGATTGTTTTGAGATGATCAGCGACGGTCGATTTGCTTATTCCGAGATTTTTTGGTAGTTTATTGAATTAGTTTTTATTTTTTTTATTATTCTTTTTTTTAACAAAAGATCCTTGGACATCTTCAGTAAGGGACGGGTTCCTTCCACTACCATCCTTGTCGGGAGTGAAACCTTCCTCACGAAATTTTAAAACCACCGTCGAACGGTGAACTCACTCGCACTGCCATTATCTTTGGTTATTTGGGCTACTTTATGACCGAGTTTAAATTCATAAAACGAAATTAGATGAAAATCCAGCTTTGGCATCTTAGTAAAAAATTCATTATATCCAAGCAGTGACGTGCTGAAGAGGTAAAGAAAAATGTCTTTTTTTTAGAGGATTAATAAATGAAGACACCCATAAAGATAACAGTTTATATCCCACCCACACCCATGACAGTCTATATCTAGAAATATAATTTAATAAAGAACTAAAATTCCACATTAATTTGTGGACAATCCAATAGTTTCAGAGTATACTGTGTTTGTGTGTGTGTGTGTGTTTGTGTTGTTACAATATTATTACATATGAGTGGTAACTTGTAGGTTTCATAAATTGGTGTTTTAAGGCGTCTTTGTTGTAAATAGAAGTTATTTGACTGGTTTTTGTCAGTATACCTGCTTTTAATATTGATTTTCTGAAATATTTTTTTCAAGGTAAGATGTCTTTTTAATCTCCTTAACATTACAGAGCAATTAGTTCCACTTTATTTTCTATTCGTGCGTCTACTTACCCAACAATAAAATTTTCAGTCAGCAGCCATAGTTGCATCTCCTGTTGTAAAAATGTATAAGACACATGCAATTTCGTATGTATATGTATATAAAATTGTATATATGTAATGGTCAGGAAATAATAAAAGTAAATATATATTTTTATAAAATAACTGCGGAATACTGCCCGACCCGATGAAGTAGTTAATCACCTCAAGTTTAATTATTGTCCCGGCCGATAGTCAATAATTCAAATTCCCTAAGGAGAACCAGACACCGGCTGTTCAGAGGAATGAGCCTGAATTAAATTTTCTATCTTCAATTTCCCTTCGAATTACAAAGTCTCCCAATGAGATAAGTACCCGAGTCGGATAATGACTTACTTCTGGAAGTTTGAAGGTGAAGGTAGAATCGATATTCAATTAGAAGTAAATTTCCATATTTGCTGATAAATATTTTACAGAATGTTTGTTCATTTTTATACGAATCTGTTTACTGTAAATCGAATTACCGACATTAGAAATAATATTAGTCGTAATAAGCTATATACACTTCATTACTTTTATGTATATTAGTGTACGAATTAATTAAGAGTCCTGATTAATACATAACTATGGAGGACTCGATGACCAAGTGATTTGGGGTGTGGGTCTCAGTGTACTCGTAACCAGAAGGTCGTGGGTTCGAATCCTACTTGGGTGGGTTAAAATTTATATAATTATTTATTATAATTTAGGAATAAATCTTGATCTTCCCACCCTGGCTAGAATAGGTTGGTGACCTGTAGAATACTCCATCCTTCCTGCCCTAATTAGAGTACGTAAGGACGTTAAGCCCCAAAAAACAAACAACATCCACGTAACTTAAATGAAAAATATGAATTAAATGCATATCCTCCATACATCTCCGAATCTCACATTTTTATCACTTAAATAAAAAAAAATAAAAAAACTAATTCTAGAAAATGCTAATATGTCAGATACAACTCTAAGGGGACATAATTTAATGTACACTCATATACTGGTTTGAAGTAAGATGTTATCATTTAAAACTATATGTGTCCACTTTCGGTCAAATGTTTTTAGCGGAACAAAAGCTCAATGTTGTCAATCAATATGTGTTTCCCGGATTGACATATCCTCTCCAGAGTGCACCCCTTACAAAACTCAGCTCTGAGTTGTTGGATGGTATAGATGTGATGATCCGCAGGTGCATTAAGGCCATGGTCGGACTCCCTTCGAACACCTCAACTGCGATGCTCTACGCTCCGCGGAGGTACCGTGGGTTAGGACTGATCCGCTGTCAATGGGAGGCTCCTCTGCAGCACTGGTCCATTGCTCAGCGACTGTCTAATGTTCCGGACGCTCTGTTCCAGTCCACATTCCATTATGAAAAAGAGATTACTGAATGTGCTAAGAGACTAGGTGTGTAGATCAGAGCCACCGAAGCGTGAGAGCTCTACGACGGTCGTGGAGAGAGGGCGCTTTTGAGGAATAGGCCAATTGCAGGTGGCAGGACGTTGGTGTACCTCATTTTAAGGAGATGCCGAGAGCTAATCGATATATTTGTAAAAAACAAATACTTTCGAGGTCTGAATGGACCAACGCCCTAAAACTCAACATCAATTATGCGCCCCTGCGTGAAGTCCCATGTGCCAGCGGACAGATAGGAGAGGTTGGGTCCCTTTGTCGCAAGTGCGGCAAAGAGTCCGAAACACCAGCCAATGTGCTGGGAAAATGTCCCAACAACTCACTCCTGATCACACGCCGTCACCACAGGGTCAAGAATGAATTGATAAGGCTCCTCAAGAATAAATGCTTTACTTGCTTTGACTAGGTATACTGTATCGATACCAACGGATCCACGAGGTATGCGGACATTGTCGCGTTTCCGAAGAACGGACGGACAGCGCTCATTGTGGATCCTACTGTAAGGTATGAAAATAATAACCTCGATCAATCAGGTGAAGTAGAAAGGGAAAAAATGGATATTTATGAAAATGTATCCCTTTCCTCAAAGAGAAATTCCGCGAGACATTCGGAAATAGAGATTTCTCTGTAAAAGGATTATAGTTTGGGTCTCGCGGAGTTATCCCGGAAAAAACAAGGACTTTTTGGAGGACCTTGGCGTGGAATAGAATAGAATAGAATAGAATAGAATAGAAACATAATTTTATTCTGGGACAATGTCCCCTAAGAATAACAGATATGTACAAGTATTAACTAAATTAAGTCTGGTTAGAGACGTAATGAGATAAAAAAAAAAACAAAGACAATAATACATTAATGAACAGTATGTACATAGATGATATTTAAATAAACGGAAAAGAAAATAAGATAACATTCTACAAATTAGAGAAGATAAAATTAAATAAGAAAAAAATAAAATAAAATTATATAGAAAAATCTTTGGTACAATGATTAGTTTTGTATATACAATAGAACCTAATGTTATATTCATGGAAAGTGAAATTTGAATTTAAAGAATCTCAATTATTCCTGAACTGAATCCAGCAATGCAACGGTAATTTTTGATTAAGTAGGTTAGCAAGATAGTTAGCATAGTTAGCAAGCGTCAACTTGAATGAGGAGGAGGTATTGGAAATAGAAATATTTGAATGTTTTCAGGGATTTAGCTTGTCTGATGTGAGGAGGGATGGAGTTCCAGAGGATTGGTGAGCGGAAAAGGAAGGAGCGTTGGAATGTTGAAGTTCTATGGGATGGGGTATACAAATCAGAGAGACGGGATCTTGTATGTATAGGATTGACTGCAGATCTGAATTGAAGCTTGTTGTAGATATAAAAAGGTTGAAGGGTATTGATAGTTTGGTACAGGAATGTTCCATGGAAATATTGTTTACGGAAAGTGGGATAGAGCCAATTTAGTTGGGAATAGAGGTGGGAAACGTGGGAACGCCTCGGACTACCGAAGACAAACCTGACGAAGCAGTTCATGATTCGCTTCAGTCTGTCCTCCAGAACCCTCGAGAGGCCACCGTAAACCAGACAACCATAGTCAATGCAAGGGAATAATAAGGAAGAGACTAAAAGCTTACGGGTTGGCTGGGGAAGAAGGTCACGGATTCGGTGGAACAATTTGAGAAGACCTATGGAACGGCGGGAAATTTGGGCAATCTGAGATTTCCAAGAGAGGGTTTGATCAAAAACAATCCCAAGATTTTTTACAGAGGAGTAGAAAGAGATAGGATGATTATTTAAGGTTAAAGGAGGGTATTGTGAGTGGGAATTAAGGAGGGAGCTAGAGCCTATTATAATGGCCTGAGTCTTCTTTTCATTGAGTTGTAATTTGTTTAAGGTAGCCCAGGCACTGATTCTGTCCAGGTCTTCCTGAATTTTAGCGAAAGCAGTGGATAGCTCTGAAGGGGAGAAGGAGAGGTAGACTTGGGAATCATCTGCATAGAGGTGGTAGGAACAGTGATAAATTGAATTAGGAAGATCATTATTGTAGGAATTGAAAAGGAGAGGAGAAATACTGGATCCCTGAGCAATACCTGAGGTAAGAGTGAGAAAAGATGATAGGGGTTGGTTTGGTATTTTAACTGCTTGGGAACGGTGAGAAAGAAAAGATTGAAACCAGCGGATGGAACTGTAGGAAAAGTTTAATGATTTTAATTTGGAGAATAGGATAGAGTGATCAAGGGAATCGAAGGCTTTAGAAAAGTCAAGGAGTACCAGGACGGTTAATTTTTTGTCATCTATTGCGGTAAATATGTCATTAGTGATTTTTAGGAGAGCAGACTGGGTGGAGTAGCCGGGACGAAAACCAGATTGAAGGGGGTCGAGGAGGTTGGATTCTTCAAGGAATTTGGAAATTTGAGATTGAACTAATCTTTCCAAGGGTTTAGAAAGATTAGACAAGATGGAAATAGGACGATAGTCGTTTGGGGATATGGGGTTTAATGTTTTATTTATTGGATGAATTAATGCTTTTTTCCATGAGGTTGGGAAAACTGAATTTTGGAGGGAAAAGTTATAAATGAATAGGAGGACTAGTATGATTTCGGGTATACATAGTTTTTTATTAGTTTAGTGGGAATATCATCTGTGCCCGTAGAATTGGAATGGGAATTCATTATGGAGGAAATAAGTTCAGAGGGGGAGATATTGGAAAAAAAAAATTAGAATCATTGAATGTAGGAGCTGGGGTTAAATAGGGGGAAGGATGAAGAGAAACAGGAGAAATGGTGGAAACAAAAATATGAATTTAATTCATCGGGAGATACAGGATAGGTAGATGAGGATACAGGGGAATCACAAAGTGAAAGTTTACGGAGGATATGCCATTTCGATTTGGGATCTGGGGCAGAGGAGAGGGCTTCATGGTAATAATTGGCTTTTGCTCGACGAATCGAGGCTTGTGTTGAGTTACGGAGCATCTTGAACCTTTGGTAGTCATCCGTCATCCTCGTGCGTCTGAAGCGTCTTCGGGCTGCTTCTCGGTTTCTTTGGAGCTGCTTTATTTCTGAAGTTATCCAAGGAGCAGGGCGACGACGAGCTGAGAAGGATTTGAGGGGTGCGTGGATATCAAGGATATTTAGGAGGTTAGTGGTGAGGATATTTACCATGGAATCAATCGAGGAGGAGGAGTAAATTTCAGCCCAGTTCTGTGCTTCAAGGTCTGGAAGGATCATCTCGCGGGTTAAGGATTCTATATTGCGGAATGAAATAGTTTTTGGAAGGAATGGAGGTGCTAGAGTATTGTATGATATTTGAATAAGATCATGAGAAGAAAGGAAAGGAACAGGTAACTGAGAAGAAGAGAGGAGGTTTTTTGCCGAATCAATGACAAATAGGTCAAGCCAAGTATTGGAGGAGGAAGTATGGTGGGTGGGAGAGAATGGAACGACGAAGAGATGAAGGGAAGTTTTCTAGGAACAATTTATCATGTGAATCAGAAAGGAAATTAGAATTCAGGTCCCCAGAAATAATGACATTAGTATAAAAGGGAACGTAGTTATACAGGGAAGTCTCAAAAGATGGATCAAAAGGAACATGGGGTGGGCGGTAAACTACAACATACAGGAGATGGAGAGTTTTATAGGAAATTTCAACGAGAAGGAACTCTATTTGTGGTAGATCAGTTGGATGTGAATGTTCAAGAATTCGGAGCTTGAGGCTATCATGGACAAATAAACCTACACACCACCGCCCGTCCGGACAACCCGGTCATGGCGGATAAGCGTGTAGTTAGGAAGGGAAACCAGGGAAGAGGGTATGAAAGGTTTGAGCCAAGTTTCAGATACTGCGATGATATGGTAGGAATTTCGGGTAAAATACTGTAGGAATTCGTCATAATGAGCAGATAAGGATTGGGCATTTATGTGACATGTAGTTAGGACATTGGTCATTTTGAGGATATGGTGAGAAGGAAGGAATTTGATTGGAAGACGCAAGCTTTCAGATAATTGGTAGGACTCCAAATAAGCGATCTAGTATGAAGGAGAAATAACATTAGGGAACAATTAGATACTAATAAAATATGAAAGAAAATACTAAATGTAAAAACAAGAATGTAAGAGTATAAAAATAAAAATTGAAAATTAAAAATGAATAAGAATAGAAACAAAAAAAGATATTTGCATTTTCTAGAGTCAAAGAAAAATAATAAGAAATAATTGAAAAGTGCTAATACTAAGTGATATATCGAGAACCGTAAAGTAAAGCCTGTTGATATAGAGCGAAGAAGGCAGACATGTTGACCGGTTCCAAAAAGTCAGAAGGCGTCGAGGTCTTGAAACTGGTCTATGATGACAACTGGGTGGCCATCATCTTTTCGACAGCGAACCCTCCCGGCAGAAAACCAGACATATTTAATTTTTCCCGCCAACCTCTTCTGGCGGGCAAGCCAGTATAAATGTCTGTTTGTAGGAGTCATTTCTTCGCTGAGATATATGCGGTGGGCGTCGTTATCCTGCCATCCCATATCTCTCGTCGAAAAGTCTCTCTTCACTTTTCTTTTTTGTAGAAGATCGTCCCTCAGTGTCTGTCTCAGGAATCGTACTATGACAGGTGGAGGTCGTGGATCTTCTTTTCGTTGTCTGCGACGCTCGACCAGGTCTATGTCCTCCAAGTTCAACCTCACTCCCAGGCCAGCCCCGACACTTGTCACTAAGGCCGCAGGAGTTTCTCCAGAGCGAAGAGGGATGCCCCGTATCTCTAAAGATTTACAGAGCAGGCCCTGCTCAGCCCTATTCAGGCGAACTCCTAGCTCTCCGATTTTATTCTTTAGCGTAGTATTTTCGGTTATTAGCTCCTCCATTCGTTTACCTTGGCTCTCTAAGTGTTTTTCGATTTTAGCCAGCCTATCATTTACCGCAAAACTCAGCTCGCCATATTTTTCGAGAGAACTTTTCATGGCTTTGATATCCTCGTTAACTCCCTCGGAAGTGAGGGATATAGCGATAATGGCCGAAAATATAATATTGGACTGTCTGGGAATTATTCACCACCACATACATGGTGCATAGGATAGCCCATTGCAATTTACAGTTATTAAATATGTAGCAATTTATCCGATTCCTGATTCTATGTGCATATATGTGTATGAATGTGTGGTAGATATGTCAATATTAGGGGGGGGGGATAACATAAAATGAAAGAATAAAGGGAAATAGGAAAAGAGGAGGGAAAAAAAAGAAGAGGAAGGAAAAAGAAAAAAAATGTTATTAGTTTGTCTAGTATTAGGTAGTATTAAGTATTATAGTATATAACTATAACTAAATTATAAATTATAGTGTTGTCTTTAATTGGAGTATGCTGTGTTTATAGCAACCCAATAAAGTTGGGCAGCACTATGTTTATTGTTAGTTGTCTCAATAAAGCATATATCTCTCTTATAAAGTCGTGCGAGCTGCAAAACTACTATATCTTGTTTTCATTATTTGACATCTTTCAAGGGATTAAAAAATATATTTGTTTTGAATTTAACAGCTAGGGGTAAACAAGCGTAGGCATTTTCTCTTTTATAACAATTTTTGAAATGGATTTGTTCAGTTTTGAAAGATAACTCCTACAACGAAGAACAGGAGTCTTCTTTAAAACGATAATTTCCACCTGTAAATTGACCTGAAAAATTTTGCTTACAGGCATATTAGACATTTTGTATTTAAGAAGTTATATATATATATATATATATATATATATATATATATATATATATATATATTTATTTATTTATTTATTTATTTATATATTTCTCTAACAATTGATATCCTTAACGATGTGCCTTTTTTCTGGACTTAAAATCCTTATGTACTCTAACTAGGAAGCTGGAAGGTTGGGTTATTCTACAGGTTACCAACCTATTCTAGCCATGATGGGAAGGTGTAGATTTAAAAAAAAAAAGCTTTGAGTTGATTATTATTGATTATATGTCATTTACCAGGTATGCAAGTTTAAAATGTCGTTTTAATTCCAATAGAATGCGCTCTTAGCCTATTGAAGGATTTGCTTATCTCTAAACGCTATTTTGTTTGTTAGTCGTTTGTTTACAAAAGTCAGTTGTTTTTAAGTCGTTTACGTGGACGTATCATACCTTTCTTTGGTGTTAAAAATGTCTAATTTTAAGCCAAATAAAGAGCATTTGCGGCATGTCATGATTTTCTTATTTAATCAAGAGAAAAAGGCATCTGAATGTCATCGAATTCTTGTTGAGACTTATGGCGATGTTGCTCCAACCGTCAGGACATGTGAACGTTGGTTTCAAAGTTTCAAACGTGGTGATTTTGATGTTACTGATCTAAAACGAGAAAATCGACCAAAAAAGTTTGAGGACTTCGAATTGCAATCTTTATTAGACGAAGACAATACCCAAACCCAACAAATGATGGCAGAACAGTTGAATGTCACTAGGCAAGCCATTTCCGATCGCCTGAGAGCTATGGGAAAGATTCAAAAGGTTGGAAAATGGGTTCCACATGAATTGGACGAACGACAGATGGAAAAAACGAAAAACTGTGTGCGAAATGCTGCTTTTACGCCACGAAAGAAAGGGTTTTTTGCATCGAGTTGTAACTGGCGATGAAAAATGGATTTATTTTCAGAATCCCAAACGAAAAAAATCATGGGTAACGCCAGGACAACCATCCACATCGAGTGCAAGACCGGATCGTTTTGGGAAGAAGACAATGCTGTGTGTGTGGTGGGATCAGAAGGGAGTAGTCTACTACGAGCTTCTCAAACCCGGCGAAACAGTCAATACCGAGCGCTACCGACAACAAATGATCAATTTGAGTCACGCATTGATCGAAAAACGCCCAGAATGGGCTCACAGGCACGCCAAAGTCATTCTTCAGCATGATAACGCTCCTGCACATTCAGCCAGATTGACTAAGGAAACGATTTCTTCGCTTGGTTGGGAACTCCTACACCACCCGCCGTATTCACCTGACCTGGCGCCTTCTGATTATCACCTCTTCTCATCGATGGGACACTCATTGGCGGAACAACACTTCAACAATTTCGAAAACGTACGAAAATGGCTCGATGAATGGATTTCAAATAAAGATGAAGCATTCTTTTGGAATGGTATCCATATATTGGCCGAGAGATGGACAAAATGTGTAGAAAGCGAGGGTCAGTACTTTGAATAAAATATATTATACTTTTTTTTTAAATTACTGTGTATATATTTTTAAGAAATAAACGACATTTTAAACTTGCATACCTGGTAGGATAAATAAACTGGTAAGATTTGAACTTTATTGGTATACATTATTGATTTTGAGATATACGAGAACTGCGAAATTTTGATAATCTTATAAAGTGTTTGCAAAAAAGATGGTCTCGAGACCTGCATTCACAAACGTTGTATAGAATTGCTATATAGGCCATTGATTTCTCATTATATTTATTATCACACAAATCCACTTGATGTATAGTTTAATTTAATGCTATTTTTCAGTAAACTATAACTACTTTAATAAAATTAATAGATAGTTATTAACATGTTAGCGATTTCTACCATTCCAATTTCGATTTAAAACCAAATTCGTTAAATATTCAGAAAAAAAAGAAGACTTTATTGACGGATTATTGTTTGGAGTTTTAGCATTTTCAATTAAATCAACCATTTAAGGTTTTAAATCTAGTAAAATATTTATTCTTATTTTGGCTTCAGGAAGCATCTACTGGGAAATTTCACAATAGATTTGTTCCTGAATAATTAAAAAAGTTAAATTTAACAGACGAATGGATTTAAAAAAAAAAAAGAAGAAAGAAAAAAAAAACGAATCTGAGACCTGCTTGAATAAGTAAAAAAATCGAATCGATAAAGGTATCATTGGCCAGTGAGATAGGGCCCCCTGGACTCAGATAAAATACCCCCCTCCCGAAGATAGGAAGATAGCCCTAGGGAGTGCTAGAACCAAAACAGCTGCCTAGCTTTAGTAGTACTAGTAGTAGCAGCTTTAGTACCAAGCTTTAGTAGCTTGTCTCTCAATTACTCCTACCCCTTACATAAACTCTCTCTATTTATAAGCAATAAGATTTATTAAGTTCGTTTATACCCTAATAATGATAATTATGCTTAATGGTTATAGCTTTAAAACATTCTTCTTATTGAAAAATTTATCTGGAAAATTAATTAAATCATTTACAGTGACTCAAATGTATTTCAATAGACTGTTCATTTCATTCTTTCTATATTCATTTTTTCCGGCAGATCCAAATCAATCAATTTTGGTCTCATCAGAACATATGATATTTGACCAATCATTTTCAGTGGTCATATTTTTCGGGAATGCTAACCTTAGTTTTTCATGTCTATCTATTAGCAAAGAAAAAAATTTAAATTAATTTTTTTTTATCTTATCTCTAATACAGTTGTTCCTATTGTAAGGTGAGAGGGAAATAGAATTTTGAGATTAGCAATACAACGTGCACTTTAAAAAAATAAATAAAAAAACAGTTGAGCTCAGCTCTACTAGGGGAACATTTACTTTCCTGCAAATAAAACAAGAATCGAGCTTACCTTCTTTGAAAAATCGATAGGTAAGGGAAATAGAATTTCAAATGAGTCGAACACTTGAAATAAAACCAAACTAACAGAGGAATTTCGAAAAAATAACTTTACTACTTACAACCCTTGAAGGGTCTCGGGTTCAGTACTTAGGTAAGGCTGTACTGTTTCTGAGCCAACGGTTGTGAAAGGAGGTAATTTGGCCAGAATTCACGCTCAACCGCCAGGTTTTTTCCCCAATTAAGGGTACCTACTTTTTAGGAGGCTGGGTGTGTCATAGGAAGGTCTCCCAACCTCGAGTTCGGTCCACGGCTGAAATGACGGAATATAAATTTTCTGCCCTCAGTCGGAGTCGAACTCGGGGCCGGGAGCATGGTAGTCAAGCGTCTTACCCAAAAAGCATTACCCTTAGCTTTTTAACTAGCACTCCTTCAGCGCTTTTGTTGATATTACCAAACCGTCTAAGCTTCCGTTGTATTTGAACGGCACTCTAAACCTCCCCTGACAGAATTGAACTAATTATTCTTTTCAAAGAGTTGCAATTATTTTTCCAATGTTACTTATAGTCCCTACTGAGCATCCGTATTTAATACTTAAACAACAGTGAGAAACTCCATTTTGAAGCTGATTTATAATTGCTTTCCGAATATTTTCCGATGTTGGTTTCACTTCAAGGGGAAAAAACAAAACAACAACTGTAATTTAATATTTTGTATTACATTTAAAATAGGCAAAATAAAAAAAAATAAAAAAAATTGTACTTGCTATTTTATAGCTGCAGGAATATTTAATTATTATTATTAGTTGATTTTAAAAGTACAATTGAAACTCACGAAATCGATTAAGTGGTCTTGGGAGACTTATGAAAACTGTTTTATGTAAACAAAGTAATAAAATAGTTATTGACAAACAACATATCGGATTAGGACAATGTTTCGATATTACTAGAAACATTTGATCGATTTCGCTAATCACTGTATGTGAACAATCACTTAACAAATCAATGCTTTCTATTTAAATAACAAAAACACATATCTTACTAAGATGAAACTACCCTTTGCACATAAAACCTATCTATTTATAAGGTCAGACAAACAGGGGATATTATGTGACCCTTGTCCCTTCCTTCCCTGCAATACTTAAGTCGTACAATTAGTCATAACTGCCTCAACAATACAACTATTGTTTTGTTCCATTAGTTAACAACGAATGAATATCCTTCCGCCATCTTAAAACAGTTGAATAGTCTAATATTTCAAAAAGTGTCCTTTTAAGAGATGGCTCCTGTTATAAGGACACTGTTTTACAGATCTGCCATGATCTGACGATTTTTTGAGGCCGAAGGACATCCTTGGCCACTCTCTCCATCCACAATTAGAATTAGCTTTTTCGTCCTTATGGATGCTGTTTTAAGATGGCGGAATTTTATTAGTTTTTTCGTCCTTAAGGATAATGTGTTTTTAACGGTTTTTAAGTTATCCGAACTTCCGCCATTCTTGTCCTCCAGGATACTGTTTTAAAATATTTAACGGTTTTAATATGGCGGAAGGATAACTTCCGCCATTGTTGTCCTTAAAAGGACATTGTTTTGAAATATTCGACTATTGAACTAACTCTTTATCCATTTTAGATAATCAATGGGAATGTAATAAATATGTTTTTTTCTATATTTTAATATATACGGAAAGAAAGTACACATGTTTAAAACGCATCACCGGTTTAAAGTAAATAAAAAGCGTACTACAGTGGTTTATCCTGCAAGCCCATCAAATATATTTATTCATCTAGTAAATATATTATTATTCATCAAATATATTTACTCGATGAATAAATATAAATTATAAATAAATATCCATTGTATTCACCTTTTATTTTATTTGTTTCTGCCTAGCCTTTTTTTTTTCTTTATATTAATTACTCTCTATTTAGATCTAAATATTTTTCCTTTAATGTTGTCATCTTAAAATGCAAATTGCCAAATTCTAAAAAATATTATGAAATCTAAGTCTAAATAGTGATAGTAATGCGGAAACATTAGGCAGAAAGAATATACAACTGTCTCGAATGACTTTATCTGTTGAAGTAATGTTTTCTAGATGTAAAATACATATAGCAAATGAGATGACGATTATGATAACACAATTATTGCTTGTAACGTAACTACTCATGGAAAACACTTCAATACATGTGCTATATACGATCACCAGGCTTGTTTTCAAAGGTCTTGGAGGAGTTTTGGAAACTGCACACAACACAACAATATGAACCATTTAATCCATGAAATAACCCAATATATGAAATTCATATTTTCAGAAAAAAAAGCTCACCACCTTATATGGATGAATGTATTTTTTTAAAAACTATTTATTTATATTTTAAACTTGTATACATACATACAATAAGTAAATTTGTGGAAATTATTACAATGACTTGTCAATAACATGTAAATAGGCACTCACTGGTAGCGCTTCAATAAAAAATTCTACATTAGAAGGTCCCTCAGCCATTTTCCTTTCAGATGCCTCGGAGGATTATCGGAAATAGAGTGGGAAGCGAGTTCAGAGACTAGTGGGTTCGAATGGTTATGGAGTTTACTATTAAAGGATAGGTATCTGGCTTGGGCTAAATCGGCAGCATATGGAACATTAAGGTCTTTACGTAAAAGTTTATTGGTGACAAAGTAAGGAGTATTCAGAATTTTTCAAAGGATTTGGATTGTAAGGATTAAATACGATATGAATTTGATGGCTTAGTGGAACCCCGAAGCCCAACTCTGTCCAGATGTCCAGTCAGGTTTGATTCTAGTCATGTAGATAATTATAGTCGGTTCTAATGTATTGACAGCTAAGAGTGCTTGTGTTGAAAAATTCAGTATCATTTTTGCGTTCCTTATCGTTTTAGTCTTGTATGTGGATTCCAAGTTTGTCCTTAGATCTATTCAACAGGATTAGTGGAATATTCTCATAATAAAATAAAATAATATTTCAATATGTTTTTTTTCTTTTTTGAATGGTTGTTTTTTACCTTATTCAATCAGGTATTTTTCATTCATTCATTTTTTTTTTTTTTTTTTTTTTTTTTAATTTGAATTATTATCCTATAACCTTGAATATAAACAACATGTTTTTTATAAAAATCTTTATTCTTTTGAACGTTCCTTGAAAATTATTTTCCGAGAGGGAACGGGTAACGAAAGAAAGAATGAAGCAATTTGACAACCCGCGGACAAAGACTCCAGGATTAATCCGCTGGATATTTCTCCAGTCAAAGGATCAAAAGGATTTTAGCAACATCATCAACTTCATCTCCTCTCTTTGTCAGCACATAACACCAAGTTACTAGTTTTATTTTATGTTTTTTTGTTTTTCTTTATCTACTTGGAAATAGTTAAAATTTTTTGAACAGGAGTTTGTTTCAATCAATTTATCAATACGTTCATGTAGTTGTCCAAAAACATAAAAAAAAAAAAAAAAATCTATTTGATTATGTTACAGACTGAAATATTGACATAAATTAATGTTAACGATGGAAAATTTATTTTTATGTAAACATAGGTATATGACGATTATTAAATGAAAAATTGGTATTGAGAATCGATTATGTTAAGTCCATTCCTAGCAACTAATCAGTTGGCAAACGTTTTGTAATAACTAATCATGTAATTATCACCAATTCTGTCGATAAAAAATCGATATTTTTATGTACTAGACCAACATTGCATACTAAAAGTTCATTAACGCTAAACTAATAAAATTTCTATTTTAGTCAAAATTATCGAATTCATTTACTATTTTACTTATTCACTTAGAGCGAGCGAAGCCACGATGGGGAATGCAACTATAGAATATAAGTGTATATGGATTATATGATTACACAATTTACCATAAATAGGTCCTAAGCGGTGATTATATACTGAGAACTGAGAGTAGCCAAACCCCCTTTTTTTTAAGTTGATAAGTTTAATTTGAATCCTACTTAATAAGACCGAGTAGTGAACTGAATGGTTAAAGCCAGTGCGTGTTAGACCGTAATCCTGTTGGCTCTGATAATATTTCTGGGAATTAGGAATAGGATACTACAAGGAGAAACAAGACTATTCAAGTCATAATAACCTACTTCTGGTTAAACAGTCTCACTTTGAAAGGATCCACTTAGAAACTTAACCTCATCTCAAAAAAGGAAAATGTTATTTTTATTCTAGACATAACTTTATAGTGATCAATTTGTCGAGAATGATTGGTTTGAATGTGAAAGTTGGGAACTAAGTTTTCAAAGCTTAACACAAAACAAAACTTATTTATTTTATACTTTTTATTTTAAGCTTATTTCACATTTACACTTTATTTTTCCAACGATAACATGTGTTGGGGAGAGGATCGTGGTTTCGAATTCCACCTGAGCGAGGTATAATTTATTTCGTTGCGGACCCTCGAAATGAATCTTGGCCCTCCCACCCTGGCTAGAATATGTTGCTAACTTGTAGGATAACCCGTCCTTTCTGCCCTAGGTGGAGTACGTAAGGAAGTTAACCCCAAATAAACTAACAAACATCAAAACTTAAGAGGTTACAAAAAAAAAAAAAAAAAAATACTAAAAAATATAAATAAATTTAGTAAATAAATAATTTACAATGAAAATAATAACATGCTGAAAACTTGTAGAGCAACTGCCCATTGGTTGAACTCTAATGAAATATATACAAAAGAAGCAGATGCCGAGGCCATCTGCTTTTCAGACACCTCGGAGGATTACCTGGAATAAAATGGGAAGTAAGTGGATTTGGATGAGGTGTAAGTTTATTACGAAAGGAGAGGTATCTGGTTCGTGTCAAATGCGCAACATATCGGATATTAAGGTCATTGTGGACCAGTTCATTTGTGACAAAGTAAGGAGCATTAAGGATTTTTCGAAGGATTTTGGATTGGAGTGATTGGATACGGGAAGAATTCGATGGTTTAGTGGATCCTTATAACTCTACACCGTAAGTCCGAATAGGTCTGATAATCGTCATATAGATGTTGTTTTTTTTTGTTGTTTTTAGTGAATCGGGAGATTTAAACGTTTGTGTGTTGTAGTAGCCGAAATCGACGTACAGCTTCTTATCTTTTCAATCTTGTATGAGGGTTCCAGGTAAGTCTCTTGTCCAGATGAAATCCAACGTATTGTATTTGTTCCACATTATTTAGTGGTATACCATTAAAGGATACAGGAGGACATGATGAGGTAGGTATTTGAAGTAGGGTAAAGGTTATGTGTTAGGATTAATCTTAACTCTCTAGTTATGACAACATTCTTCAAGTAATATAGGAAGTAATATGTGACTGGAGTGTCTGGAAATCACAAAAGTAAATAATAAAACAAATGTTTGCAATGTTTGATTGTACTGGGGTTAGGGATCCCGCTACGAATTTCAAAGATCTCAATAACAGATGAGCGAGATCACAAGTCCCTATAAACTTGAAGATTAGGTTGCATTCCATGTAATAAATCGCCTGTAACCGTGCACTGACACGTATATGCAACTCCCCTAATTCGGCTGATTGGTGTCCGTGGAACTATGTCCCAGGGCGTCACAATGGAATGTAATTATTGAGACGTGACGTGATGGAGTGGGAGGGACTAAACGAGTACATTCACTAGTACAACATAACTAAGTTGTCTTGTTATATAAATATATATATATAAAAAAAAACAACAACAGAAATTTACAATAAAAACAAATAAAATTAAAATAGATTATATTAAAAAAAACTAACAACACTAATAAAATAAAATAAATTAATAATAATTTAAAATAAAGAAAAACAAATTTAAATACCACTAAACACTGTTTACCAGCATCCAGGAGAGTCTACAATCTTTACTATCTTATTCCTCCACTAATGGTAAGGCAAACTCTACCCAATGATCCTACGGGTGCTCCCAACCTACGTCACTAGCTTCAAAATTTAGTTAAGGCTGAGGGAGAACGCTATGCCGCTTCGTTCTAACAGTAATGAACTATGAAAAAAAAAAAAAAAATACAATTCAACTTACAAGTACAACACTTAAAAAGAAGTATATAGCTGTCAATGTAATGTATAAATGAACTCGTTAGTTTGAAAATAAATGTATCACTGAAATTGTAACATAAAGTTTTAATTTTAAAAAAATTGAGTTAATGATATAAAAACGTATTTTGATTTTATCTAAAGTGATAGTATTTTTTGATGATACTACTTTCTGATGTAATAAAGAGTAATTTATAATAATTATAAAATATAGGCATTTATTCTTATGTTATAAAATTCAAAGAAAAAACTAAATCAATGAAAGATAAAAGATTTAAAAAAAAAAAATCATGAAAATAAAATATAATAAAATCATTTTTATAACAAAACAATTGTTGAAGAATAATGTCTAAAATTTTAAATTAGTAGTCTAATAAACTAAATATAATAAAAATGGAAAATGGTTCATACGTTCCTAATTTTTCAACTAAGTGGACAAATTATCTTATGACAGTGGTCTAATCATCTGCTATCGAGAAACAAAACAAAAAAAAAATGATCGAGTTCGGCATGGTACATAAAATGCAGTCCATTAAGTTTGTGTGATGCTATTTTTTATTACCAACAACTTCAATACAAAATTGTATTCCTTCGACATTCTGGTAATCCTAACGAGTTTTACCGATAAGAGAACGGTAATGAATACACTTGGAGGTTAATAGATAAAATTTGCGTTTTAATTTAGCACATAAAAAATGGTATTTTCTGGAGATTCTGTCATTAATTTTCTTTTTAAATCAATGAACTGTCCACGCCACCCCTTTACTAATTTAAACAAAAAATATATAGTAGCTAATGTGTTTCAACGTTAGCGATTTACTTTATTTTAAATGTGCATGATTTAGTACTTATTATTTAAAACCTTTGATAATTTGTTTTTATTCTTGGTTTACTTAGAATTTTAAAAACAAAACAATGATTAGCTATATGAATAAAAGGAGAAAGATATTCTAATTCATTTTTCTATCATAAAAATCATTGTTTAATATTCATATTTTTTACTTGTTCTACCCTAAAATATTTTTTTTCTATGTTAAAAGAAACTGGTGTATTACAAAATCGTGTTATTATATTCCTGGCTGTCATAAAGAAGTTTCTAAGCCAACAAAGCAAATTTTTGATATTTTTCTAAGTTCCTCTAATTACTCTAAAACACCAACTGTTCCTAAATAGATACTTTATGGCCTTATTAAATAGCACAATTTAGCGTATTTTTAACAACTCTATCTGCTAAAATAGAGCTTCTAAGGCACAGTTAACTCGTTATTAAGGTCATTGGAATTATCAACTTCTCTATATGAAGACCACCGAAATTAATTTTAATACAAGATTCATAACGAATTTTATTTTTGTTTACCTCAATTTATCTGTTATATCTGATGGACGAAAAAAAATATATAGATTTTTTTTCTTTAGTTATTGAATCACTTATAAGAATTGGATGAAAACGATGTTTTGAAAGGTTCCTTATAAAATATTTTATCATTTCTTTCTATAACTAGCTATTATATGATTACACAAAAGGTTCGAGTACAGACAAGCATCACTACAACTTTTCTGTTTATACTAGTTTACAAAACTATGATTTGATTTTCCTCTGAGTTCAGAGCTAAATGTATAGAATGCTCTGAAAGTTTTATAACCAATCTCTTGTAGCAGTGGGTCAAGGACACTAAGTCAAAAAGTTTAATACAAGGAGTGTAAGAGGGGACATTTATAAGCGGGTGTGTCCTCAAAGGATAACTACGCCGGAGAAGAAACTAAGATAAATAGCATAGTTTTAGGCGAGGAACAAATGAGGCTGGTAATCTCCTCGAGGTACCTCATCAAGATAAAACCGGTTTGTTGCGTGATATACAGTAGAGCAGTTGATATTAAGTTATTCATGAAACTATGTTCAAGTCTATTAAATATGTTTTATTATTTTTATTTCAAAATTGTCTTATTATAATAAGAAGTCTGCCGTCTTTTTTATGATCGGCTGGGGTACGCATGGTGGTATAGAAGGATCAATACAACTTGGTATTATTCTACATCTAGTCTTCTATGATATTTAGTTTGTATTGGAATACTAGATTCAAATGTCAGATATTCATCCTTAGTTCTACAGTCTGGACCTGTAGGAGGAGAGGGCGGGTCAACGTTTATTTCTTGTCAAATTCCAAGAATAAATCACAATTTTCTTATTCTCATTGGTTGACCTGACACGTCGAATTAGAAAGAAACCGGGCACAAGAAAAACAAGTAATTATTTTAACAAAGACATCATTATTTTTTTTTTCAAACCCTCTATTCAACATAAAGTACTGGGGTCTCTAGATGTCACTATACATTTCCAAACATAATTTTCTGTCACTTTTCCAGATCAATACTTATTTCGTTGATCAGAAATTTTATAATAAGGAATGCTCATTTATTATTACAGCTTACATATTTATTAATAGATGTAAATATTATTAAATTTAGAACTATATATGTATATATGCATCTGTGTTTTTTGAGAAGTATATGTTAAATTTAAATATAATGAAGTAATTAAAAACAATAAATCTATAATTTTAATTAGAAATAAATTGAGGCAGAGTGAAGCAAAAGTGTGCTGTCATATGAGGTCTAATTATAAGATACTCAATATCCTCTGGCGGTATCTTCTTCTTCGGTGACTACAACTAGCGTGTAGTGAAGGCCTCCCGTACTTTCGAAAACCTGGATATCTCCATCTACATTTCTGCCTTCGAGTTGTAGATGCCGTGGATATCGCGGCAGTTGCCCTCCGCTCCAACTGATTTACTCTTGATTAACCTATTCATCATTTGTGAAGATGCACTCTTCTATCGATATGAGATTAATGCCAAAGCCATCTCAATCTGGCAAAATTTATACCTATCTCTCTATATTATATTTTTGTTTTTAATTCATTTTATATGTTCTATAGTTGGATGTTTAATATTATTTTCATCATTTTTTACTGTACATATCCGTATGAATGGGTTCATAATTATCTATATTACTTATTAATCTCAATCGAGGCAGGTTATAATATGTACTAATTAATAGATTGAAAAAATAAAATAAAATACTGTGAAATTCCTCTAGACGGTCAGATTGTGATTTTTATCAATCAAAACTCAGAAGAGGTCTCGAAATCCACAATTTTTTTTTCTTTATGTATACCTTTTTTTACAAAACATAGTTTGTGTTGAACTCGTTAACCTTGTAAGAATTTCTATTAACAGTTAAAATGATTATATGAAGACAATTATTCACAATTATTATAGATATCTATTGATAAAAATATATTATATAATATTAATATATTTTTTATTTAGCTTATTTTTTAGAAATAATAAAAAATATATTATTCCCTTGTTCTAATTAAATGATAACGAATCGACTTTTAATGACTTTTTTTAATATTTAAAAAAAAAAAAGGTAGAAATTCTTAATGATTTAAAGCTCGCATTAAGGTAAATAAGGATCAATTAATTTTGATGGAGTATTTGCTACTTATTTTAGTATTTTTTATTTAAATACTAATTTCGTTTGTTAAACATTTACAAGTAATAGAGCGATAGAAAGTTCAAAAAAGCAGTTACAGGTAGAAAGAGGGGTGGGGTAGTCAGCGAACTGATTAAGTAAACAGTCCCTTAGCTTTTCCCTATACTAGTTGGTTTTTCTGTGAATGGAAATGTTTTATTAAACTAATGGATTTTTATCCCTATTAATTTCAATTTAAATATTTCTTTGGCGGAAATATTTACTTGGTCATTTAAATAAAATCGGTTTGGTTTTGAACGATTTTATAATTTATTTGCTCCCTAAGGGAAGGCCCATGTTCAAGCTTACATACAATTTTATTTGTACATATGATAATGATTGTGGACTTATTTTTAAATATGTTAAATTTATTTTTATTGTATTTATTAAATTTAAGGTTAATTTTGTTACATCATGAACATAATAAACGGCTTATTACAGATCTGGAGTCGGATATCAGAATAAGGAGGTTAAGGTTTTATGGGCACATGGTGAGGATGAGCCCAGAAAGGTTGAACCACCAGATCTTCGAGAAGATCCGTGGTTATAAAGTCTCGACTGGTACCTGAACCAGATAGGCTGGGGGAACTGCCTCTGAGAAGTGATCTGAACCAGATATTCAGGTCTGGGAAGACCAAGACTGCCTTGATAGGGAGGGGCCGTTCCGTGAAGGAAAAAAAGAAAAAAAAAAGAAGGCTTATTGTTTGAGTTGTATAAATTTTAAATCTGATGAGGGATGTTAGTAGGCATTGCTAAATGATTATAAAGTTATTCATAACGTTACCCCTCTGTAAAAAGAAACGAAAACCCCGAAATAAAAGTGCCTTTATTATCTCCAACCTCCCGTAGAATTTGTTAACAACGACGGAATATCCTTCCGCCATCATATAATCTTAAAATTGTAAATATTTCAAAACAGTATCGTTAAGGACAACAATGGCGGAATATCCTTCCGCCATTTTAAAAATCGTTAAATATTCTAATAGTAATAAAATAGTATCCTTATAAGGACTCAAATGGCGGAAGTTATCCTTCGGGTGACTTAAAAGCCGTTAAATATTTCCACATATTATTCTTAAGGAAGAAAACCTAATAAAATCATTTAATTCCGCTATCTTAAAACAGCATCCTTAATTGTGGAAGGAGGTTATCCTTCAGCCTCAAAAAATCGTCAGATCCTGGCAGATCTGTAAAACAGTGTAAAATAATCGAGAAAAGTGTATTTCAGATGGATACATCGGTTGATTCGTGATTTTATTTCGTTCTGAAAACAAAAATAATTGTCTCCTTAAACATCACTAAAATTTTTTGGAAGGAACTTTATATTTTTCGCCTAGCTTGTTATTTTAGTACTGCCTTGAGTTAGACATAAGTGCTGTTATAGACTGAGTGCTGTTATCATTTCGCTCCCTGCTGCCTTTAGAATTCATCGCAGCTAATTTCCCAGTTGCTACAAGAAGCAGGAGGAGTAGGAGGGACTTTCGCAGCTACTGCTGGCCCCAGCTGCTATAGAAAGGAACACAAGGAAGAAGCCGAGCCCATTTCCGTTCCATTTATCATCTAATTTCATTTCCAACCTCCAAGGCCTTCACAATAAATCTGAATTTCCCTTTTCACTGCCCTCATTTCCACACTGGGCAAAATTACACTTTAAATCGCAACAGGAATTGGAGGGAAATTGTACGAGGGTTATCGTGAGGCGGAATGAAATATGAAACTTTTATATGAAAACACAGAACGCTTTATTATTATATCGGCTATAAACTTTCGACGAAATCAATAAACTTTCTATCCAAAGCCCTCTTGATTCAATCCCTTATTAACCACATGCCTCTTTCTTAAATTTTGGTAGTCTCGCATGAAAAATCTAATTTTTAAATAGTAATGTTTACGGAAGATTGAAGAGTTGCGAAATATATTGGCATTTCATAAATGATACCTAATAATCCTCTATTTACTAACAGTATATTTATTTTTTGACGTCAATACGTCTATAAATTGGCGTTATAGTTTCGAATCTATCCTCTACATCCAAAATTAAATTATACCAATGGAAAGCTAAAGGATCAAAGAATTCATTAAGATAAGCGAGAACTGTGAGGCTTTGCGCGCGGTGGAAAGGTAAGCGTCGCAATTTTGAGGTTATTTTGCTGCGTATCGAGGTTTGCAATTAGTATAACTTTTGACGAAGCTACGATGTTCGTTTAAGTTTTTATCATCAGATGTAATCAAAATCTATCGATTGTGCATAAAACATTAGTTTAAAATAGTGACAGTTAATATTAATAAGGTGTTAGAATATAAAAGTATTATAAAAAATATATAAAGTCGGCCTATACGCGTCGAAAAGCCAATAACAAATACAGAGATCGTATACGGTTGGAAAAGGCTTCTCAAGAACAATCGAATGGTAATAATAAAACACCATATGATCGAGTCAAGCTGTGCCGGGAACGTAAAAGTTCCTGATCAGCATTGTTTTATAATTATTGCCGCCACTAATGCACAAACCTAGGTCGCGCACTTAAAAGACATCTCTACCTATACATTCATCAACCGTTCTGATTATTTGGCAATCAGCTAAACGTGGATGGAAAATTGCATGCCTGTGAATGTGCTTAGCATTGATCTAGGACAATTGCAACTACATCATCGGTAGCGATTTTATCAATTAATTCGCAAAGCCGGTTAAGTCGCCATATATCGCAACATCGATAGCTTTATTGATTGTAATAGAGTTAACATTGACATTTTGGAAATTTATTTGGAAATGAAAGATACGAAACCTGGTGATGTCTGTCTAGTAAACGTAAAGGCCAATGGCATCTTCAAATTCGTTTGAGCAAAGTGTTAGCAGAAATTAAACTCTTTATATTACGATCGTTGTTAAAATATTCAATATTTCAATTTAAATATAAGACATGTATACAGCTTCTTGAAACGTAAAAAATCATTTTAATTTTTCACCGAAAATCACCCCGATCCAGTCTTCTCAATAAGAATGCTGCAAACTATAGAGTAATAAAACTGTATTATTTATAACCCATGAAGGGTCTCGGTTTTAGTACTTAGGCTGTACTGTTTCTGATCCAACGGTTGTAAAAGGAGGTGATTTAGCCAGAATTTACGCTCAACCGCCAGGTTTTTTCCTCAATACGGGTATCCACTTTTTAAGAGGCTGGGTGTGCCCTAGGAGGGTCCCCCGACCTCGAATTCGATCCACAGCCGAAATAACAGAAAATAAATTTTCTGCTTTCAGTCAGACTCAAACTCGAGCCCGGAAGCATGGTAGTCAAGCGCCTTACCCACTGAGCTACCGCGCATCCAATAAATTCTTTATATTTATTAATTTATTTATATTTCTAACTCTAATTTATATTTAATCTATTACTTGTTTTATTTTTACTGTAGCTTTGTCTAAGGTTTACAGCGTTAGCTAAAACGCTGGTATGGTTAATACAAAAATTTTTATTGTCTATTTAGATTGACTTCACAACCCTTACCATCTTTACTATTTAATAGGGCCAACCAATTTACATCATCTACAAAGCGATAAATTTAGTTTTCCTAGGAGGTATTTTAAATTCCAACACTGAAGATTCCCTAAAATTTGCTTGTTTGCTACAGAATGCGCTGTCTCGACAGATTGTTGATGCCTTGAAGAACTTTCCCAAGTCCTGTCCACACATTGTCCCAGATCCTGAGTCCCCTAATCCCGGCTGGATCCTAATTACCCCAGCCCTTCCTAACTCAACGGAATCCTTCTGATTTATGTCTGTTTTCGGGTTAGAAGTCTCGAGGCAATTAGTTATAATGGTAAAACTGTTGAACCATTTTGTAATAAATTTGAACTATATGATCTTTATAGTTCTAGGAAATTTTGCAATAATAAAAAATTAAAAGTACAATTTGAGGGGCAGAAACTAGGTTTGTCACACTGCTATATACTTTTATGATTAGAAATTAAAATCGAACCGGATGAAACAATAAAATTATTTCTGCCAAATAAAAATTATTACCAATAGAAATGTCGAATCTTTACTTCTTGATATTTTGTGTTAAAATGTGATTCATGAGCCTTTAGTTGTAAACTTTGATGATGCAGTCCATAATACGCAAGGGTTTCTTTATTGTTATTGTCATACATTAAAATTAAAAATTGGATGTATAAACAGATTAAAATTTATTGTATTTGATATTTCTCAACCGCATACTTTAGTTTAAGATTTTTATTGATAAATATACGAAACCTCAATTATCAGCTAAAAATTTCTAACTTTTTCACTTATGAGAGCAGGCAAAGATGCGAAGGGAGATGCTTATATAGTAATAAGATAGGCGAAATTTCAACCCAATCGATTTCATCGTTTCTTCGGGTAAAATTTACATTATTTTTATGGCTTTTACGTTTCCACATACTTTAAAGTATTAGAATTACTAAACATTTTTATTCAAAAAAAAAAAAAAAGAAAAAAAAGAAAATTGAATTTAGGATATTTTAAATTAGTATGATTAATTACGGTGACCTGCGCAAGATGGGAGTGATGAAATAAAGAAGGTATGCTGTTGACAGGAACAAGTGGATGAGGATAGTTCCGGAGCCCAAGGTCCTGCATGGGCTGTAGAGAAAGAGATAGAGAGATGATTAATTACAATTTTGTATCTGATGGGGCATATTTCTCAAGAATTTATTAAAAATCACTATTAGCCGAGTTAAAATCTATTTCGTGGTAGACCGAGGAAATAAATATTGACCATACTACTACTCAAACTACGATAGCTTAGTAACCTTTAAGATAACCTTCCTTCATGTCCTAGTTAAACCATTTATTTTGCAGTTTAGAAATCTAGACAATAGTTATAACACAAATTATACCATTGAATAATATAGATGGGCCGTTATTAATGGTGCTGTATTTGGGAATATACTAGAATGAATATCTTAATCATGTTTGTGCTTATATAAATTGGAATATATCCTTATCCACTGAAAAGGAGTCAACAGGGGTTTATTTGTTGTAAACTAAGTCCAGTTTAGAAGTTCTAAACATGGTCGTGTTGGAAAAGTTAAGTAAACTAAACTTGGATCATAGCAATAGTACTAGTGGCCGGTCTGGTCGTACCTCGGTTGTACCTTAATAAAGTAGAAACTCTCAACATCTAAATAACTCTATTAAAAATATATATTTTAAAAAAAAGTTTATTGATTGAAATATAATATAGCATAAAAGTATACATCAAATGCATGTGTTTGATAATGAATTGACAAGTCAAGGATATTTTTTTAACAGCTATTGGTTGCATTCCAACAACATTTTTATGTTAAAAGTTCTTAAGGCCATCGTTTTTTTGATGACTCACAGGATTATCAACAAATACTTCCACAGTCTCTAAGTCACATATAAGTTGTATGTCCAAATAGAGTCTCAAATATTCTTTAACTCATTCTAAATAATTAAGAAAAAAATATATATAAAAATTGATATATACCTTATCTTCTCCATGTCTCATTAATATAACGCTTAGACAGCATTTCTATTTCATAGAAAAAATAAATTTCATCTATTTATAAACAATGTTCTTCAACAACTACTTACACCTTTTTGTCTGTATAGTGCATAAAAGATTTCTTGGAATCTGCTTTCCTTTACAGTGGCCACGGAAATTAATGTCTATAGATTGGCCATTGTTATGAAGAAGTCGAACACCTCTGCACTAATCCCTTTTCTCTTTGATAGCCTCCCTCAAATAATAAAGTAGAGTTGCATAAGGCCAGGAAGACACTATGCGTTTTTCCGATCGAATTTTTTATCACCGCCACCGTATTGACACGTAGAATGGTATTTTGACGGAACCACTGTGCGGAAAAATGAAAGATCGGATTATTGAACTCTTCCGCCTTCTGCCACTACATTCGATGGATTTTTTTTTTTTTTTTTTTTTTTTTTTTTTTTTTTTTTTTTTTTTACCATCTTTCCCGAAATTGGGGCATACGTGAAGTTATAATTAGACAGCAACCGATATTTCAAACGATAAGTGTATTATGTTAGAGCGGCGACGGTAAAAATTCCGATCGGACAAAAGCAAAGACGCAAAGTTTGTTTCATTTTTTTAATACTAATGTGCATTGTTTCTCTACAATCCTAAACATTGTCTTCTTTTTCGATATTGGACTTTTTTTTTCTTTTTTTTTTAGTGTAAAAGATGCTTTCAGTGCTGTAGGTATTACCACTAGTGTTTGAAAGTGGAATTTATGTAAGAGGAATGTCCATTAACACCAATTAAGACTTCTTTACAAATTTTTTTAATTAGCTCAGTATTTGATCTTGAGCGTAGCTATAATTCGAAATTTTCTTCAAATTTAGATACAGTCTAAAACAACTGAAAGAGTGGAAGCGAAGATAATGGAGAGAGCAGCTGAAGACGTCCATTTCTCCTTAACTCTCGTCTTGCTGCTGGTTATAGATTATAACAGGCCGGGAACTTGTAGAGCTTACAACTTTGTTTAATTATAAAATGATCAATACACACTCCAAGGTCACATTTCCGTTTTTTTTCAGACACCTCATAGGATTATCGGTTATATACGATAAAATAAAAATACATCTTGTAAATGTAAAGGTAATGCTCATAATGACATGGCAATTGCTTGTAAAGCAACTATATGTTGCTCTTCAATAAAAATTCTATATTAGAAGATAGTGAGGCCATTGCTCTTCAATAAAAATTCTATATTAGAAGATAGTGAGGCCATTTTCGTTTTATACCTTCGCCAAGGGTTAACTAAAAATGAAAGAAAAGCAATGTTGTGAAACTAATTCGTTCGAATGGTTATAAAGTTTATTATGTATGAGTTTAGGAGAACATATGCAACGATAAGATCATTATGAATTAGTTTAATAGTGGCATAGTAAGATACATTGAGATTTTTAAATTGTATGAATTGGACACAAGATGAATTGGATGGTTTAGTTATGACCTAAAGCTCAACTCCAAATAGGTGTAATTACTTAGTCAATTAATTGACTCATTCGAAACTAATTGTAAGCTTAGAGTATTGTCCAATAATAGCCGGGAACTACCTGGAATTGCATGTCCTTTGAGGTCTGTGAATGGTTTCAAAGTAACACAGTTTCACAGACAGAGCTCCAAGCAGCGATTCTATTCACCATGGATCAGTGAATTATAATTAAAGGACACAGGAAAACGATGGTTACTACGGAGGTTAAATTTGATTTAGTGAATTTTTTTTGAAGTTTTTGTAATCCTCAAGTTCCGATTCAGTGCATTTATTGGTACTAAATTGATAAGTAATGTCAATAATTATTAAATATTGACAGCTTAACGAGGTCCGGTATCTTAGAATACCCAATTATGGTATAGATATCTCTAATTGGAGACCTGATCTACTTTGATCCGTTGCCGGCAATACCTTGGGAAAAAATCTCATACAAAGGAGTCAAAGATTTGACAGAAGATACACAAAAGTTAGTTATAGAAAATATACCCCTTATTGAAGAGGGATCTGAGAAATAAGAAGATTTCGGAGATGTTGTGATGAAAGAGGTGATGCTGGAGGGACGAGGGCCTGATAAGAAGCGGACCATGATGAAATTAGAAGAACCTAATAAAGAAAGATCTTGCGGTGTTAACTTAAACCGTAACAACTTAGATAAGTATTATATAAAGTTAAGAACTTGTAATAAATGTATAATGTAAATTGTGTTCTGAAACATGGGTAGATCAAGTGTGATTTAATTTATAGATTCAGATTATTAAAATTATTATGTCATTATATAAAAATACCTGATACTCCTTATTAAAAATTCATCATCTGATTCCCACTGATTATAATAGAATTTATTTATACGAAATATAAACATTTAGCTAATATTTAATCAAGTAGATCATATGGATCAGGCAGATGGGGATAATATGACATTAGTGACTACATCTATCGCTTACTGCGAAGAATGAAGGCATCCTAATAGATGGAAGAGAACATTTTGAGGAAGATATATGGCCCTAAGTGAATATACAAGTTATTCAGATGCAATAAATATAGCTTTATATCTAAAAAGAAAAATAATTATAATACTTGTGAATACTTTAGAGATTTCCCCGATCCCTGATATAAAAATTACTATAAATTATAAATTGCTTAGTATTTTGTGTAATTACCGGAGGTTCATGTAGTGTATTTAATAAAATATATTTTGGTGGTATAATAAAAAAAATCATAATTAATTTTAAAGGACCTAATAAGCTTAAATTCAAAAATTAATGTTCATAATTCATTATTTATTGAGAGTGATTTTAAATTATTAATGTGCCAATTAAAACATGGCCGTTTAGGACGGGATCAATTCACGATATTATTTATTGCATCCTGTCCCTTAGGGGCTCTTTATATATTTATATCACAAGATTTATTTCACGATATTTATATTTGTGTATTTAATAATTTTTTATGACATTAATATCAAAGCTGTGATATTAACTATTACTTTCCATCATCTACCAAATTAAAGGGATTTTAGTCCATGTTGGCCACATCTACATTTTTTTTTTTTTTTTAAGATATAGGTTTTAACTAAATGATAATAAATTTTTCTTTTTACATTCAATTTAATTTTAAATAATGTATGCACTTTTTGTATTACTATTTGAAAATAAAATATATTATAATTATCGAATTATACTCATAATTTGATAATAAAATAAATTATAATATATTTATTGCATTAAAGAGGTAAAATTGAGGTAGAACAAATTTTTTTTAGATTTTATTTATTTGTTTTGTTTTTGTTTAAGTTAAAACGTTTGTTTATTTCGAAATTAAAAGAAAAAAAATGTAAATGCAACGATCATTTACCAGACAATCTTCATAATATCTCTAATACATGCTTTATTGAATGGGCACTGTCTTATTTCCTTTTAATGTATTTAAACACTGCAGTAATTTCAATAAAAATAGTCGTTACATTCCAGAATCCCGAGAGAAATATACGGGGAAGCTTAGCAAGTAGGCCATTCTGAGTCTACCCTCCTCCCTATATACGGCGGCTATATATAATCACAAGGGGACACAGGAGACTCCGCTGTGGAATACCTAAAATTATGGCTGAGGGAGAACACATGCTTCCGCAGTCCGCCTCGACTCCTAAGTCGCGTATGAATTGTGTATGCAAATGGAGCTTTAATCTTACCGGCTTAATCATTCTGAATAATATAGAAATTAAATTGTATATAAATTAAGTTAGGGCATTAATTCTACATAAGGAGGCGCGGTAGCTCAGTGGGTAAGGCACTTGACTACCAAGCTCGCGGGTCCGAGTTCGAGTCCGACTGAAGGCCAAAAATTTATTTTCAGTTATTTCGGTCATGGCCGGATTTCGAGGTCAAGAGACCATCCTGGAGCACACTAAGGCTCTACAAATTGAGTACCTTTAATTGAGGAAAAACCTTGCGGTTGAGCTTGATATAGGCCAAATCTCCTTTCACAACCGTTGCCTTAGTAACAGTACACCCTTACCTAAGTACTGAACCCAATACCCTTGTTAGGGGTACTGGTTTTATTTTAGTATTATTAATTATACTTGTCTAATTACAACAATTTCTCTTCAGTATGATTTTTTCCTTTAACTAGGGGTTAAACCAGGCGGTTGAGCGTGGTTGCTTGGACTCCATGTCGAATTTCACAATAGATCTCGATTCTAATGCTATTATTTGATGAAATTTTAAACATTTGACTGGAATAAATTCAAGTATAAAAGTTATATTAAGATCATTAGCATTTTGATTCAATAATGTAAACTTTTAAGTAAAAATAAGTAAATAAGAGTAAATAATAATAATAAATATGTACATAAGGTGTGCATAATAGTAGAATCAATGCGATTTGGATTGATGGAATAATTGCCTCTTTTATTGGAATTACTTTAATTTCAAAACTAGTTTCAAATGTTAAACGTTTATTATTAGTTCATAAAACATACAACAAATTTTAAAAAAATAAACACTTTGTTTAACAGATTATGTATAATAAATATTTAAAAATGTTAGACAATAAATCAAATATGTTGGCGTAACCGAAGAATCGGACTGGTGAGGATCTAGAGTGGACTTAATGTATAGAAGCGAAAGATCAGGTAGAGATGGGTCCTTTAGGTTTTCCCTATCACTGGTTGGTGATTCCCGTTCCTTTTGGAAATAAATATAAAATAGGCCTTTTGGAAATATTTATCAGGTCGTTAAAACAAAAATCAGGATTAGCTGTTATTTTTTTTAATGATTCGTAAATATTTAATTTTAGGCTATTTGCTACTTGATGTATTAACTCCCGAACCTTGTTCAATTTATATATATTATATATTTAATACAATATGTATAAAAAATATTTATTGTCTTACGGGTTTAAAAATTTAATACATAGAACTCATGATGAATTATAAACATTCGAGACTAGTTTAAAAAGAATTCCCATAGAAGTAGCAATAGATTAATCGATCCTAAGTATAATACATATATTGAATTATACAACACTTATAACTAAATTATTACAATAAATTTGTTGATTTACCGAAATATGCCTGCTGCAGATATTATGGGTTTTTTTAAACACTAACAAGCGTGTCAGAGATGATATAAACCAATGCAACTTTTTCCTTGTTGCGATTTTAAAAGCTTTTTATTTATAATATCCAGCTTTAAAATATTTAATCCATACCTGCTTTCAGATTAAAATAACCTTTGAATATACAAAATATATAATGTAACAACAATGCCTTTAAGTCATGATGAAGATCATTACTGATTGCCATCACAACCTTAGCTCTTTATTAATTTTAGCTAATCAATATTTCATCGAGCTATTTCATCGAGATATTTCAGCTGGAAATAGGTTTCGTATAGCGTCCTCTAGAATATGTTTAATTTATAACTAAGTCTTGCATGATAAACTCTTTGGAGAAGTTTCTCTCTTTATAGATATAATAGCCATGTGCAAGGTAAGTAAGTCCTCAATCTGGCTACATAAGTTATGTAAGTATCATATTGTATAAGTCACTATGAGATAATACAGTTTTTCTATAAATAATAGAAATATCAAACGCTTATTTAAAGTACGCACAACCACTTTTCTCACATCTGTTTGAATTAATAAATTTTTTTTTTTTTTTTTTTTAAATCTTTTATTGAGTAATTATTACAATCTGCCACAAATGTGGGCAATAAGTAATATAGATGGCGTATGATTACTTTCACACATTATGAACAATAAGAAGAAGAAAAAAATAAAATAAAATAAAGTTAATAAGTAATACAAGAAAATAAAAAGAGAGAAAAAAACCTAACAAAAAAACTATGCTATACATAAACAATATAAAATATACTATATACAAAATAAAATAGCAAAACTTAAGGGAAAAAAAAAATAAAAAAGTAAATAATACTAATAATAAAAGATAAAACAAAGGTAAAAATACAACTATACTCTATTTACAATTTACACTCATCCTAGGGATCCCCCTACCAGACCCGTCCCTCCACTTATGAAGGGATAAGCCAGGCACAGAGAGATCCCAGCTCTTCTCTCTCAGCTGCGTCACTGGTGTAACAAAAAAAAACCCAGTGGAGACTAAGTGAGAGCGCTATAACATTCACTCAGCGCATGAGTGGAAAAGCTGGCCATTGCCAGAACTCCAATATAAGTAATTTTACAAAAGATCGCGGGGCCACTGCCGTTTTAGTCTGCGAGGGGGGTCATCAGGATGTGTGGAAGCGGATAATGATTGAGCTAGTGGGTTAGGATGAAAGGAAAGGTTGCGATGGAATTTTGAGAATTTAAGGGGTATAAGGTCGAGGACGTATGGTATATTGAGATCATTATGTAGGGTTTTGTTGGAAACATAGTAAAGATCATTTACTATAGTTCGAAGGATTTTGGATTGGAAGGATTGAATGCGTTTGATATTCGACTTTTTTGCTGTCCCCCACAGTTCAAGTCCGTAAGTCCAAATAGGTTTAATGATGGTTTTGTATATGAGAATTTTGTTCTCAATGGAGAGATGAGATGTCCTATTTAGTAGTCTGTACAATTGGCTGAAGCGTCTGTTAAGTTCTTGTCTTTTGAGTCGAGTTTGAGGGTTCCACGTAAGTCTTTTGTCTAGGTAGGAACCAAGATACCGAACTGTGTCAGCTTTAGGTAGAGTAATACCATTGAAATTGATAGGAGGACAGGATTTTCGGAAGAGGGTAAAGGTTACGTTGGTGCATTTGTTTTCATTTACTTTGATCCGCCAATTATCGCACCAGTTTTCAATCAATGATAAGAATAAAAAAATAAACAAAAATTACCATTAATTCATTATACAACATAATCAGTGGATTATCAACAGCATATTGTTATCAGTACAACTATTTTAGATGAATAATAACTGTTAAACCATTTTTAACTCTTTCAATAAAATAGAATATTGCAATCACAAATTATGATTTATTTTACCCTAATTCTCTCTCGATTCTCCGTTATTATTTTTTTTTTCGTTTAATGACGTTATGCACTCCTGGGACTGAAAGAACTAGTGTGGGTGAGCCACGAAATAGATTTTTACCCACCTACCATGGCTAGAATAGTTTACTACCCTTCATTTCTGACCCAGTTGGAGTACAAGAGGACGTTAAGCCCCACGTGACAAGCAAGAAAAATGTCACTAGGCATTGAAGAACTATACGACTGTCACTTGCTTTTGTTACTCTGTTCTACAGGTTCTGGACTTCAATGAGGTTGTGAAATTCAAACTTTTTTTTTTAATGATAAATAAATGAATATAAAATTTAAAAATGTTGATGTTATTTAATTAAACCAAAATGAGTAGTAAAATTGCAAAGTTTTAAAATATACAGCTTTGAATTTCCGAATTTCCACCATGCTGGTAAAAGAGCCAAACGGATGGGGAACTGGATCACATTTAAATAAATCATTTCGCCCCTCAGCGAGCCCTAGAGCATCCAATATATCAGCTTTAGTTAGGCCTACCTCTATCGATAATGTATTGATTTAACGCTATTGCCGGGGTATCCGCTATATAATCGCACCGAATAAATTTACAGCATCATTTAATATTTTCTCTTCTCATCAATCCTGATTATTCAGAGCATTTTGGACACTAAATGTCGAAAATGAAGAAACGTAGGGTAGGAGGTTCTGTATAAACGTTATATGTTTCGGAACTATGCGACCAAAACCTAAAAATTTCTAGAGAATCTGGTAGTTCAGAATAGTCAGTCCCAGCACTTTCGTGAAACCATTATTGTGGATTTAGCTACAAACATATTAAATCATTGATCCAAAATTTAGGCGTTTACATACTGAATCTACGACTGAATTAAAAAAAAAAAAAAAATTGTGTTCGATTCGTTAATTCTTTTTATTCATTAGTTTAAACTCTCCAAATGTTTGTGTTTTGTTCGTCGGAGCTTAACGTTGCTCTCCCACTCAGACAAGAAGAACAAAAGTAATGTTGAATTATGAATAGCTGAAAAGAACATATATTTTTTTGTGGTTGTTATGACTCAACTTCCTCATTTACTCCATCTAAGGTAGGAAGGATGGGTTATCCAGCAAGTGATAAACCTATTCTAGCCAAAATGGAAGGTCATTCATTCCGAGGGTCCACCAAAAAATAAATTTCAAGTCGCCCATGCGAAATTCCGTATTCCGCCTCTCCTTTTTTTTTTTTTTTTTTTTTCATTCTTCCTGCTTTATTGTGGATGTTATATAATAAAGCAACAATTGTCATTATTTAATAATTACTTTTATAATTGGAGTTTATTTAATTTTATTATTATAAATAGATATATTTGTTACTTTCGGGGTCTTTTTTTTTTTTTTTTTTTTTTTTTTTTAATTTTACCCACTTTGGGGTACGATAAATCAATCAGCGGTTAGCGAGTCGTCTTTTTCTGTTCCCCTAGTACTTCTTCATCCTTTCTGATCTGGCTGCCCTCTCTTCTTCAGAAATCCTGTACAGCCGTTTGGTCTTCGCCCTCTTCTATATTATTTATTTTAATTATATTATTTAATTTTAATATATTTTTTATTAAGTTCAGTTATAACAGGTTTAATTTAAAGCGTTTAACTTAGATTAATTACATTAATTTTATTAAGATAGATTAATTTAACTTAGATTTAAGTTAAAGCAATAAATCAAAATGAGGTTTTTTCATATTGCCAAGTTTAATTTTATTACTTATTAAGTATTTTGAGCCAATATTATTAGGTTGGTGAATGTTTTTAAAATTTGCTAACTGAGGGATAATAATTTTTGTATGTTTTAATGAAAAAATTATAAAATTGATGTATTTTTTTAATATTAGTAATTCTGAATAAAATATAGTTTGTGAATAAAAGGAAATTGTTTTGTTTTTTTAACAAATTGCGTTTTATTTTAATGCGAAAATGTCTATATACTTCCAATAATTATTTATTGAAGTAGTATAGTTTATATAATAAATATCAGGCTACGTTTATTTTATTTTCGGTAAATTATTTACGAAATAATGTAATTAAATAGAAAATTAATAGAAAAGATAACTGGATCGAGACTTTTTTACTTTGTAACGAAATTTACTTTTTACAATCTTATCCAAAGTAGAAAGGATAAGGGAGAACAGGTTACTAATTTATTCCGCGGAGAGCGAGGCTAGAATTTTAATGTTACTTTTTTTGTTTGTTTTTTCATTAATTTCTGGAGTTTCTGAGAAAAAAACAAAACAATTTAACCGTATTACTTTTCTGTCATATTATTCTACAGTGACATTACCACAAAAAAGTTTATAGAATTAGTGTTAAAGAAACTCTTTGTTTCATTATTTAGTATTTTGATTATTATTTAAATATTACTTTCTTCAATAAAGGAGCATTAATATTCATTTATTCAATATTCTTTATTTCAGCATTACTTCTGACCTTAGCAATCATTATCATGTTGCATGTTTCGGGACTGTGGTCCCATCTTCAAACTTAAATACAGGTTACTAATTTTTTATATAGTTACTTTTTTTGTTTGTTTTTTAATCATCTGAGAAAAAAAAAAAAAAAATGGCTTTTCTGTACCATTTTTTATTACGGAGATGGATTTTTAATTCTGTTCCTTCACGTCATCCATACATCTCCTTCATCTGTTCTTCACGTCATCCATATCTCCTTCATTCTTTCTGATTGCCTCTGTTTCCTCTCTTCTGTCCAGGCCATACCCTCCTTTAGACCCTTCCTGTCCACAAGAATCACTATTCCTTCTATATTCTTCTCTATCAAGGCAGTAGGGTCCTCAATCCTCAGTTTTATGTATCCCCTTTTAGCTGTTTTATGTATCCTTGTGCACTCTTGTAATCCCAAATTTTCTGAGAAATAGCTTTATTAAGTCTTTCCTCAGGCATTCTTACCATGTGTCCATAGAACTGGTCATAAGGCTTGTCCTTTTATATAATAGGATGGATTAAAAAAAATATTTAGATAATTTTTCAGAATATCGATATTTTAAATCCATGAACCTGCAATAATTTCCGGGCAAACTAATATTACATTAGCTCAATAACATTTCTACAAACTACAAATCAACTTTTATTTTTTTTTTTAATTAACTAAAAATGTGAAAATTGTTTTTTATTGAATTCTTAAATCCTTGAATACTCAAACACGTTTGTTTCCTTGGATTTCAGTAAATAGAAAATGCGATAAAGTCCCGAGGAGAGAGAGCACTAGCAATTTTCTGTTCGAAAGGCGACCTAAAGAATTTTATAGCTCTCGTATCTTCCTTCACGATAATATTTTATGAGCTCCGGGTCAAGAAATATCGAATTCTTCAACTTTTTTTTTTCTTTTTTTATATAGGAGCCATGTACTTGAAAGCGAACCATCCAAAAGATGTGGCTCAGCCATGAAAAAAGTCCACCGATATCTAGCGATATCGAAACACTTTGCAGCAAAGGCAATTTCTATCGGAAGCCATTCTGCAATAACATCCCCCAACACGTTCTGCTGATATTGGGGAAGGAGACAAGATTTTATGTTACATACAAATGTACTTTTCTATGCAATCCTTTTAGTCTAACTGAAAGGTTTTTTGATCTGGAATGAATATTTTGTATATAATTACATCTTTTTATTCGATATAAGCGATTCATCATTATTATTATTCGTATGATTATAGTAATATAATATACAATATTATACTGTGATAAATATTATAATAATATAGTTTTTTTTATTTGATACAAAGGTTTTGATCACTAACAATACTAATTCATTTTATTTTTATATCTTCATTTGTCTTTCTTTTATATATATTCCAAATTTTCCACATTTATTCCCTTGTTGTTTTTTATATTATTTGAACATTTGTTCTTGTACCGGTCAACATTTTATATAATATTTTTTTTTTTTTTTTTTTTTTTTTTTTTTTTTTTTTTTTTTTTTGTGCTTGTCCTCAAATACTCCAACTAGGGCAGGAAGGACGGGTTATCCTACTGGTTACCTTATCTATTGTAGTGTAGGGTGGGAAGGTCAAGATTTATTCGTAGGATCACCACAAAATAAATATAAGCCCGCCCTT